>VDFB02237089.1:0-14248 GCA_007258455.2 Sequoia sempervirens
AAAGATATAATCATTATAAGAAACTTCCCAAATTCACACAAATTGAATCCAAACTATGGAGAAACGTAGAGAAAATACATTTCTCCCAAACCATAGACAACATCACTAAAAAATTGGTTCACACATTGGTGAAAATATCTCTCTGCACAACGGTGAAGAAACCAAAATTCTGGACATAGAAACTATTGACAACCTTGAAAAACATATCAAATCCACATAGGCATAGCATCAAAATAAAAGAAACACAAAGCACATCTTGGAGCATGCTCTAAACACTTGCACAACATTGTTTTCTTTTTCTATCAAATTTTCTCAAAAGAACTTGGAAACCAAGTACTAGAGACATCATCTCATCACATTGCTTCATTCCAACACATCTCCAAATACTACAACAGAAAGATAGCTCCATGTACTCATAGCACTTCCTCACTATCTCAGCACAACTTGCAACAACCTGTTTTCCTCTTTTTTCAAAAATTTCTCAATATCCTCGACATATTCATCATGCAACAACCTTCCTCAAAACATAGTTGATATCAATGACAACACTAGCCTATAGACATGCCTATTGACATCAATGAAAACACCTTCATACTTGCGACAATCTCCCCCTTTGTCATTGATGGCAACACAAGATGTGAAAAACCACCAAAGGCAACATACACACTCTCTCATTTTTTTTATTAGACAACCTACACAACATTCTTGCACTCTCTCTCCCTTACAATATTCTCTCTCCCTTTGACAATAATGATTAGACAATATACACAACTTTCTCCCTCTAATACCTTTTTCTTTTTTACATAATTCTCTATCCCCTTTGACATTAATGGAAAAGGATAAAGGATAAAGTATTTTTCATTGTTCTCCCCCTTTGACATTGAACCAAGATACTTGCTTTGAATATTCCCCCTTAGGAGTACCCCAATCAAGTCAACAATTATGCAACACAGATACTACATGACACTACCTACTCCCCTTGAGAGGTAACCACCAACATTAATCCAAAAAATAGATGAATTCATAGATCCACTGGACTGATGCATCTCCATATACATCTAGTTTAAAGGAGGGGCAATAACCCCCAACTTCTCTTGAAGATACTCAAAAGTATCCTTAGGAAAAGCCTTAGTAAATATGTCAGCAACCTGATCCTTTGTAGGTACATATTCAAGCTTCACCTCATTCTCCATAACCTTCTCTCTCAAAAAGTGATACATGATTGATATATGCTTTGTCTTTGAATACATTACTAGATTCTTTAAAATGTTAATTGCACTTGTATTATCACAAAAGATAGAAATAGGCTCATCATATATATTACTCTGATATCCTTCAATGGCCAAAATAGGTGAAATTTTATATCAATATTTATTTTTCAAGCCTCTTAGATCCAATAATGAGGTATATTTTTTCTCAAGAGGTCATATATATGAAATTTACCCTACAAAAACCCTCATATGAAGCACAACCAAAAAAAAATTTCTAAACATTTTTTAAAGCCTAGAATTGCAATAAACCAAACAAATCTACAAACCATAAAACCCCAAATCTATAGAACAACTTACACAAAACATTCATACTTGAAATATGTAAAATATTTCCTATATTTCTATGTATTCAACTTTGCACTACATCTACTCAAACAAAAATTATACAAAACTTGGGATCTCACACCTCCCTCAACCATGGATAAATTTCCAATAGCACTTGTTAGGAAATTAATAAGTAATACCTAGAATGATCAATCCATTTCCTACATAAACCCATGAGATAAATGTTGAACACTTCCATAGAATAAGAGGGGGATGAATCAATATACATAAAATGTAACCCCTTCTAGAATTTGAAACTTCCATTACAACTCAAACTCCTTTAGAAGACAAGAATGGAATTTTAAGAAGAGAAGTGATAGAAAATCTAACATGGAAATTTCAATCTTTAACACCTTTAGTAAACTTTACTAATGAAAGATATAGTATTGATCATATCAAAATCAAAGAGATTGAAATAGAGAACACACATTTGTAAAAAAAGACACCAGATTTACATGGAAAATCTAATGAGTGAAAAACCACTATGAGAGTTAACTCAAAATATAATGCTCACTACCAAAAGACTTACAAGAAGTCTTACTACCTTAGAGAAAGATACTGAAGGACTTGCAACACTGAAGTACCAACTAACTCTAGGAGCAATTTACAAAGAACTTGATGAGATTCACTATCTCAGAGCAGGATACAAAAGATATATATAAGAGAATTACAAAGATTGTAAACACAACTCTTTGTTGACTAAGGTGTTCAAGCATAATTTATTTTTCCTTTCACAATATTTAGCACTATCTCTACTGGATATTCAATACATATTTCTCACATGCTTTTTTTACTTGTACTCTATATCTTTTAGTTGCATCTGAAATGATCTTGGATTTATATCCATCACAACACTATGATTCTTCAATTAGGTCAGCCAAAAAGAGAATAATCAATAAATTCAACTTGTCGGCCACCAACACATGATGCAATCCTATCCTGAGGATAGAGAGGGCCAAAAAAAATATTTATGCTTCTTTCAATGTGATCCAAAATGATTTACACATAGGAACACATCAACCTAAGTCGACATCAATGAAATGTGTGAATGAGACATTGAAGCACATAACCAATCAGCCCATAAACACTCTTTCAATTGAATTTACATGATGTAGTCCTAAAAAAGATAGGTCAAGACCCAAATATATCATGACACACCTTCCATTGTTGGCGCAACCCCTCAAGCACATAGCCCAAGCAAAGTAGCAAGCCTTCTCATCCAAATATCCCCAAATAACCTAGAAATCCAACTCAAGACACAATGCAACACCAAAGTGGCCAATTATTAGCATTTGGATCACATAGAGATGTTCCTTGAACATCCAACATCACTTCCATACACTTCTTTCATACTTTCATGCCATCAACAACCACCACAATCCAAAAAGGTATAGAAAACTTTGATCAAGAAACACAAAATACATAACTAGATGATGTAACATTTGTAAAACAACTTGTAGAACACTTCAATGTATGATATTGGAACTAAAATATTGCATAGATGTTGTGAACACATTTACCAAACGATAGGAGTAGATACATCAATATGAAGAAATATGGAGCATGTCTCAGGCTAGTCCAGATAACCAACACATTGCCAACCTTTACAATTCACAGAAACCTCCTCAACAACACAGGTGACCTAGAAATATAGGAGTGCAATATACATAGAGCACTAACATTGAATACCAAACCAAAAGACTATAATTTAAATAGTACAGGAATGTGGAGCATTCTCTCGAATAGACTTCAATGCAGCTTCCTAAACTAGAAACAATTGTGCAACTTGTGACAACCAAAACTTCCTTTTAGCAACACATACAATATCAGTAACATCGGGAGAGAGCATGAGATAGACTATAAATTATCTCTCTAACATTAGTCATGCTTCTAATCCTCATCATGAAAACAAATCTATTGTTAGTAATAATGCATTATATGAACACCAACAATAATACTTATTTGATAAGGCATGACATCTAACCATGAACTTCTTCAACTCTTCTCTTCTTTGAAAAGACATGCCATCCAACCATGAACTTATTTCAACTCTTCTCTTCAATGTTAACCCAAACTAAATATGCCAAGTACTAACAACATATTACTCTGGCTTCAACAATCTCCATCAACGATAACCACTAGTGATGACATTAATGACAACAACACAACCATTATTTTTAACATCAATGACAACAACTTCCCAAAATTCCGCCTCTGGTATTGATGGCAACACACTACTCACTCTCCCCATTTGACATCAAGGACAAAGGGACAAACACTTCTACACAAGCCAACGAGACTTTTTCTATCTAAAAGAGCAAAGGGTAAAAATATTTTCTATTGAAGAAGTGTCACATGCTCCTCCTTTGGCCAACAACACTTCATTTTCACACATATATACAACAACTGCACAATTGCTTCAAGACCCCCCCTTACTACCACCTCCCTCTAAAGGGTAGCACCCATCAATCCAGGAGAAAGGATAAGACAAGAATTTCTCCCCTTGGAAAGATGCACCATCTATGCATCTAGTTAG
This sequence comes from Sequoia sempervirens, assembly GCA_007258455.2. NCBI lineage: Eukaryota > Viridiplantae > Streptophyta > Pinopsida > Cupressales > Cupressaceae > Sequoia > Sequoia sempervirens. Next base: position 4,132 of record VDFB02237089.1, read on the forward strand.
AACAAGGAGGGACAATGAACCCTAGCCTCTACCTCAGATATTCAAAGGTATTCTTTGAAAGAGCCTTTATAAAGATATATGCAATATGATCCCTTGCAAGCACACTCTCCATTTCGACTTCATGTTCTAAGACTTTATATCTCAAAAAATGGTACTAGATTAAAATATGTTTAGTACTTGAATGCATTGCTAGATTCTTAGAGATGTTAATAGCACTTATATTATCACACAATATAGTAATAGGTACATCACAAACCACATTTACAACATTTAAGGTCTACTTCATCTAAATCACTTGAGTGTAACAAGATGTTGTAGCAATATATTTTGCTTCTACTATGGACAAAGACATTGAATCCTACTTTTTAATGAACCATGAGACCAATCTGTCCCCCAAAAATAATGCACTTCCACTTGTACTCCTCTGATAATCAACACAACCTACCCAATTAGCATCAGTATAGGCACTCAATGAGAAATTTTGATCCTTTTATACCATAACCCATAATCAGGAGTACCCTTTAGGTATCTAAAGATTCTTTCCATAGTTGTTTCATGCGATTACTTAGGATTGGCTTGAAATCTAGCAACCAAACATACCACATGCAAAAAAAACCTAATAATTACACCAACTCATATAATTGACCTATTCAAGCATCATTTGGTAAATGTTTTGACTAATGGATAGGAATTGTAGCACATTTTTATAGATCATTGCATCAAATCATCCTTTGTGGATAAAACTTTGGTTCCAAAGAAATGCACATATTTCAACAAGCCTTCAACATTGCTTCACTAAGCTCGACCAAAATACTATCATTTATGTCTACTATATCAAAAAGTATAAAGCCTTGAAAAAATGGATATGATACCTTCACATCTTGATCAACAAGTCCTTTGGACCACAAGGCCAAAACTTTCTTTGTGGAGATATGTGGACCAAAAACCTTGACTTTGCCTCAACAAAATATACATTGAAAATCTAGGAAAACTTCTAAACTTACTACACTGGGACTTTATCTTTAAATGTGGTACACCAAATTAGAATGATGTCAATTAGAATAAGTATAAAAACCTTCACGCATTACCACCTTCCATCGAGAACACCAAACAAGGTCCATTTATGCACAACAGATCTACACACAAATTGATTTGATTCAAATCTTCCTTCATGTTGAAGTCTTCAACACCTTTTTCTTTTCAAGGGGTAGAAAGATGCTACAAGATAAATCTCCCCCTAAGATAATGATCTATCTCAGTTTGTCTTATAATCTTGTGCAAAGTACACAAGTGTGATATCATCCTTCTTCTCATGGTATTCATTTTGGATGTTTTCATTTTACCCCTTTTATTGATTAAGGGATTCATCCTTTTTCTAATAATGAGCAGATGGCTTCAAAAAACCATTTCTACAAAAGTTTGCCTTATATCCTATATTATTGCACTTGTATCACATAGCATTGTGCTTTGGATTAGAGTTGTTCTTCTTCACTTTGGATTTAAACTCATTAGCCTTGTGACCATAGTTGTTGCAGGCAAAGCAATATCCAAGAAATAAAATGGTATTGTTTCTTTGAGGTATAAAATATCTTCTTCCTATATTGTTATTCCTTCTATGTCTAACTCTATAATCAACAACCTTATGCCCAAGAATATTGCAAGAAAAATAGTAACCTTGAAAGGATTGATTAAACCAATTCTAGATCATGTTGTTTTGTTGATGGAGGAATTCTAAAACCTTTATGCTTTTGGATAGAACAAGATCTTCCTTCTTTCTTGCCATTATGAATATTCCTTGTATATCTAGAGGCATTCTTCTTAGAGTCTTCAAGGAAAACTCTTTCTTCTTTTGTTTCAATATTTACATTTGATTTTGAACTGTTTGGATCAGACTTCTCTCCTTTGTCATTTTGTTCCTTTTCTCTTTTCAAGGCATTCCTTAGGATGGTATTTTCTTCTTCAAGCTTTAAACATTCAATAGTCTTGTCTTTTAGTTTGATATTCAAGCAATCTTTAGTCCTCTTGCCTTCTTCAACCTTTATTTTCAAATCAGAGATCACACCTTCTACCTCTTTTACCCTAATTTCATAGCTTTTTCCTTTTTTACTTCAATTCTTAGTTTTTTCAGATTCTTCTTTTGATTCTACAAGAAAGATTTCATATTTCTAATTTAGACCTCTTGCTTTATTTAGGTCTTTCAATCCATACTAGAGCTTTCCTTCAAATTCAACCCCCCATTCATCTGAATTAAATTCTCAACCTTCAGGCTCCATAGATTCTAGATCCAGATCAAAGGAAAATATTTCTTCATCACTTAAGGAGCTTGACTCCTTACATATCTCAACATTATACTTTCTATCAGTAGTATTGAAATCCATAAAGAGAGTTTCATCATTTGAATCATTCTCCTCATCTTCAGAAGAACCATTGCTCTCTTTGGAATAGAGACCCTTCTTGACCTTATCTCTTTTATTGTTGTCATTTGATTCTTTATAGGGGCATTTGGATGAAAAATGACCTTTTCTTCCACAATTGAAACATTTAAAGGGTAACTTACCTTTGTATTTTCTAGTACCTTTCTTTAGTCTTCTCACAAATTTTTCTTCAACTTCATCAAATTCATCAACTTGATCAAGAGTTTCAGGGTGTGTGCAAGAAGTTGAGTCCACTTTTTGGCCAAAAAGTGGAAGTGTTTTCCCTAATTTTTAGAATTTGACACTTTGACCTTAAAATTTGAAGCACTTAGAGATGGAATCTTCAAAAAAGTCACTAATCATAAAATGTAGTACTCGGAGTCTAGTTTCCAAATATGTAATTTATTTCAATACCCAGATTGTAAAAATTGAATTTCAATAGGCGTTTCTAAAAACCATTGTTTAAAAGTCACTTTTTTATACCATACCATGCACGTGTACGACATCCATATTTTGACCTAAATTATCATATTTTTCTAAATCCTTTTGGGAAAAGTTTTGTGACTCACTAAAGCTTGCTTTTAATATTTTTTTATAATTTTTTATTGAATACTTTTTTTTATTAAATATTTATTAGGCATATTTGTCATTTTGAAAAATCGTCGTGTACGACACGCATAAGATGACCTAAACTTATCATTTTTTGATTTTTTTTTTTTAAAACTGAAAAGAATTGTCTAAATTTTGCTCTCGTGCAATCCGTTCATCAAAATTTTATGTTGATCAAAAGTTATTAAAATACTAAAAAACCTGATAATTCAAGTTTATGGACTAGTTTCATTAGAAATTAATTGAAAAATAGAAAAAATAATCAAATTATTAAAAAAATTACATATTTGGAATCTGCACTGTCTCATCTATAATGGGTTTCAATTTCGTAAAAAAATTCTGCAAAATAGGTCTTCAAACATATGTCCAAAGTCATTATTTTCCTGTGACATTAACAGGACCTTCAAGTTGCAGGTCAAACTAGGTCCAAAGCTTAGGTTCGGGTCCCCAAGCCATTTCCCGAACCAAAAAACAAGCCAAAAAACCCGCTCAAAAATTCATAATTTAAAAAACGGGATCCCGTTTTATTAAAAAACGGGATCTCGTTTCAAAACGGGATCCCGTTTCATAAAAATGCCATTTTTTATAGTTCTATGAAACGGGATCCCGTTTTGAAATTCTTCCAAAAACGAAAATTTCCAAAAATGGAAAGTTTTCAAAACGGGATCCCGTTTTGAAAACTTTTCCAAAATGGAAATTCTTCTTAAAAATTAGAAGTTTCATTTTGGAAATTTTCAAAACGGGATCTCGCTCTAAAAACTTCCATTTTTGAAATTTCCGTTTTGAGGGTTTTGAAAACGGATTCGCTTTTGAAAAATTTTTCCAAAATGGAAATTTTCGAAACGGATCCCGCGAACTTAGGCCTCTGGATCCCGGCTAAACGAGATCCCGTGAAAAACGGATCCCGCTTATTAAAAAGCTGGATCCCATTTTTGAAGCCGACTCATTTTTTCCTAAGGCAAAACTTCCACGCTTCGTGGACTCAACTTTGTGCACTTACCCTTCATCTTTAGTCATTTTGTTAATTTTGAAAGCAACTTCTTTCTTTGGAACGTCTTGACCGAATTCTCTCATCTCAAAGGCACTAAGATATTTACCAAACATTTCATCAAATAAATATTGATCCAAATATTTAGATTCTTTAACGACAGATACTTTGTGACTATAATATTTTGGGAGAGATCTCAAAAACCTTCCTTACAATTTCACTTTATTGTACTTCACCAAGTTTGGAGATCCCAAAGACAATTTCTTGTACCCAAAGCATATAACTTACAATTTCTTCATCTTTAGTCATCCACAAAGTCTCAAATTTTCTTTTGAAGATTTGTATCTTAGGTTGCTTCACTTTAGAATATCCTTCATAGATGTTACTAAGCTTCTCTCAAGAATCTTTGGTAGAACTACAATTTATCACCTTCAACAATTTTGAATCAGCTAATCCACACAAAATAACATTCTTGACTTTAGCATTACATTAATATAATATGATTTTAGATGGATATGTAATGGGAGTGGTAGGAGTAGTATAACCACTTTTGACTAATTTCCAAACACCAAACCCTAGAGAGTTTAGGTGTCCTTCCATTCTCAATTTCTAGTAGGATTAATTAATCCCATCATCCTAGGACCTTTGTATAAACCATCATGTGCCATCTCGGATCTTTGCCTCAACCTGTTAAGCTTCTATAAAGGAACTTGGCTCTGATACCAATTGTTGAATAATTATGGAGACTAAGAAGAGGGGTGAATCAACCTACATAGAACTTAACCCCTTCTAGAATTTGAATCTTCTAGCACAACTCAAACTCCTTTAGCAAACAAGAATGCAGCTTTAAACAGAGAAGTAACAAAGAAGAATATGGTAATTTGAATCTTTAACACCTTCAACAAACTTTACTAATGAAAGATATAGTAGTGATCAGATCTGAAATAAAAATAAAGAGATAGATAACACACACATGCACAAAGAGACACCGGTTTTATGTGGAAAACCCAATGAGGAAAAAACCACAGTGATAGTTAACTCAGAATATAAGGCTCATGGACAAAATACTTGCAAGAAGGCTTATTTCCTTAGAGAAAGATATTAAAGTACTTGCAACATTGAAGTACCAACTAGCTCCAGAAGCAAGATACAAAAGATATATATATATATATATATATATATATATATATATATATATATATATATATATATATATATATATATATATATATATATATAGAGTCCACTTCAAGTGGAAGTGTCATTTTTCAGCTTTAAAATAGGTAGTCATTCATTTTTTAGAATAGGTACCCTTTTTAATTCCAAAAGGTTTAAAAAACACAATTCATGTTTCTCATTTGGATTTAGGCTTAGAAAAGACATTATAACGCAACCCTTAGCCTTAGACCTACAAGTACTAGGTCATGACAATATTGAGAGAAAAAACTAACTATGTAAACATGGTTGGCGGGGTTTTTTTTAGAATTATTTTATGAAATTAAAACCCATTTTAGATGAGATAGTGTAGATTCTAAATATGTAATTTTTTTTCAATTGGATTATTTTTTCTATTTTTCAATTAATTTATGATGTAACATACCCATAAACTTGAATTATCAAGGATTTTTAGTATTTTAATAACTTTTTATTAAAATATTTTCCTGGAAAACAAATTTTATGAAAAACATACTTCAGAAAATTCTTTTCAATTTGAAAAAAAAATAAAAAAATGATAAGTTTAGGTCATCTTATGCGTGACATACACAACGATTTTTCAAAACACCAAATATGGCCAATAAAAAAGTAACAAAAAAAATATATTCAATAAAAGATCACAAAAAAATATGGAAAACATGCTTAAGTTAGTTAAAAATATTTTCCCAAAAGGATTTAGAAAAATATGATTATTTAGGTCAAAATATGGATGACGTACACATGCATGGTATAGTATAAAACAAGTGACTTTTAAACAGTGGTTTTTAGAAACGCCTATTGAAAATCAATTTGTATCATCTGGGTATTAAAATAAATTACATATTTGGAAACTAGACTTTAAGTACTACATTTTATGTTTTTTGACTTTTTTTAAGATTCCATCTCTAATTGCCTCAAATTTTAAGGTCAAATGTGACAAATTCTGAAAATCAGGGAAAACACTTCCACTTTTTGGCCAAAAAGTGGACTCAACTTCTTGCCAACACCCATATATATATAAGAGAATTATAAAGATTATCAACACAACTCTCTATTGATAGTGGAATTCAAGAATTATTATCTTTCCTTTCACAATCTTTAGCACTATCTTTGTTGTATATTCAATACAACTTGCTCACACACTTTTTTCACTTGTGCTCGACATCTTTTAGTTGCATCTAGAATGATATTGCATTTATATCCATCATGCGACTTTGATTCTTCAATTAGGTTGACCAAAAAGAGAATAAACAATAAATTCAACTAGTCGTCCACCAAAGCATGATGCAATCCTATCCCAAGGATAGAGAGGACCAAAAAAAATTAGCACTTCTTTCAATGTGATCCAAAATGATTTACACACAAGTGCACATCAACATAAGCCAACATCAAGAAAATGTGTGGATGATACATTGAAGCACATAACCAGTCAACCCATAAACACTCTTTCAATTGAAATTACTTGATGTGGTCCTAAAGAGGATATGTCAATACCCAAATCTATCATGACACACTTTCCATTGCTGGTGCAACCCATCAAGCACACAACCTAAGCAAAGGAAAAAGCCTTGTCAGCTAGATACCCACAAATAACCCAAAAAGCCAACTCAAGACACAATGCAACACCAAGGTGGCCAATTCACAACATGCGGATCACATAGGGATGTTCCTTGAACATTCAACATCACTTCCATACACTAATTAGGAAACACAAAATACATAAATGGATGATTTAACATTTGTAGAACAACTTATAAACCACTTCAACATATGAGATTGGAACTAAGACATTGTGCATATGTTGTGAACACATTCACCAAATTGTAGGAGTAGAGACATCAATATAGAGAAATGTGTAGAATTTCTTAGACTCTAGTCCAAATAACTAGCACACTACCAACCTTTTGCAATTCACAAGAACCTCCTCAGAAATATAGGTGACCTAAAGGATAGGAGTGCAATGTACACAGAGCACTGACATTGGATACCAAACCATAAGACCATAACTACAATAGCGAAGGAATGCAGAGCATTCTCCCAGACAAACTTCAATGCAACTTCCTAAACCAAAAACATTTGTGCAACTTGTGGAGACGGGAACTTTCTTTTAGCAACACATACATTATCAGGAACATCAAGAGAGAGCATGAGATAGAGTGAAAATTATATCTCCAACATTATTCATGCTTTTAATCCTCATCGAGAAAACAACTTTGTTGATAGTACTAATGTATTATATGAACATCAACAATAATACTTCTTTGATAAGGCATGAAATCTAACCATGAACTTCTTCAACTCTTCTCTTCTTTGAAAAGGCATGACATCCAACCATGAACTTCTTTGGACTCTTCTCTTCAACATTAGCCCAAATTAAATATGCCAAGGACTAACAACATATTACTTAGTTACTAACAATCTCCATCAATGGCAATCATTAGTGTTGACATCAATGACAATAACACAACCATTAGTGTTAACATCAATGACAACAACTACCAATAATAAAACCGTGTATACAAGATTAAAAAAAGAGCTATAATGCAATGATTAAATAGAAAATCCATAAGATAACACAAGATATACCTTGGGAAAACCCTCATAGAGGTAAAAAATGTAATATCCAAAAGTAATATATTATTTAGTAATAAAGCATTATAATGCACTTCTAGAGTTTTTCATGAATACTTTTGAAACATCAATCTCCTCCAATGCACTCTCCATGTGTCCAAGAATGTAATCACAAATCCCATGCCACACTTCACATATGCACTCACAATAGAAACTCAATACTATGATAGATTGTTCACCTATCTAGTTACCTTAACCACTAAACATGTGCTTTCTTTTTGTTACGGTTAAGTGTTGTACAACTTGTATAACATTAGATAATTTAATTATGCAAAATTTAAATAAATATTTATTTGTGATGCATCTAGAAGATGCGTTTAGCCACATTAAATATTTATTTGGGGCAACTTGTAAATTTGTTTGTACCATTGATTTAGATACTTTATGTAGGTTGCACATGGGAAAAGTATTTACTATTTGTAATAAAAAAATAAATGTGGGGTCAATGATTTTGTGGACTCAAGGTTTTGAGCACATGGTTTTATCTTATCACTTGGTTGTATTTGTGTGAACTTATGTCTATAAGAACAAGCACATGTTAGTGGTTTAATTTTTGCTAATTGAGGTTTTGGCTTGGCTATCATTGTGTTGAGTCTTCTTCTGAGGAGTGCATATATGAAGCATGGCATGGGATGTGTGGTTACATGCTCAGACACATGCAAGATGTATTGTTGAGGCTTGATGTTTTAGAGGTGTTCATGGAGCCTCGGTGAGTTTATTGTAATGCTTCATTGTTGAATAATGCATCAAGCATGGATACTTTTGGAGGCTAGGTTTTTCCCTCTATGAGGTTTTTCCTAGGGTATACATTGCATTATCCTGTGATATGTCTTTAATCTTTACATCTGGTTATCTATATACTTCTATGCACGTTTTTCTCTCAAAGGGTTGTGTAGGATGAATTTATCGTCATGGTTGATTTTTCTAACAATTTTAAAGATTGAAGATCACACAAATACGACTAAGTGGTAAAACAAAACCATGTTCATCAAAACCACGAGGACACAAAACCATTTAACTCTCATTTACTTTGATATTAAGTTTTCACAATATTGCATATTTTTTCCAAATAACAATTATTTATTATATGTTACCCACACATAAAATAACTAACCCAATATTACATAAAACTTTACAAGTGGATCCAAATAAAAATGTAATGTGGCTAAGCACATCACCTAGATGCACAACAAATAAATATTTATTTTACATAATTAAATATTGTATTCATTTTCAAGGTGTACAATACCTTTTCCTAACATAAATGTGTGTAAATTATAGCATTTCAATTGTAAAGAGTATTCACTTTATAACACTACAATGTCCCCTTGTTTTTCTAGGCTTATGTCATTATGTGGAAAAGTTACACTAAAATACAAAAATAGTACATTGCTAAAGGTATCTTAAATAACTATAAATATTTTGAGTACATAAAGAGGATACATTGCATATTGTTTGTTGAAGGATTTATGGTTTGGCTTAATATCATCAAAATAGATATGCTAGAAAAATGTATCCTACAAAAACATGTGTTAGGAAGTACATTTCCTTCAAAAATATATGTAATAAGACTTAAAAATTAGGTTTTCTAGGGAAACATATCCTAAAAATAAGTGTGAACACATCATAATCATTATACCATAACATGTATATATGTACTATAAGTGCTAGATATTGGATATAAAACATACATGTTGGAAGGAAGATCTCCATAGGTGAATATTTGAGATATCTATATAGAAATAAAAGAAGCATAACACAGAGAGAGAGGGGGGAGGGAGGGGGGGAAGGGGACGGGCGGTATGATATTTGGACAACTATAATTTGTTTCTATGAATATTAAATATGATTAATTAGTTTGGCTAGTATTACTTTATCACTCAAATGTCATGTGAATTTTGATAGTAAACTTAAGAGTATGAAGGATATGGCCCCTTTTTAAATGATGGTGGGAGAAGATAGAAGAAATCATTTTAAAGAGAAAAGAGAGAAAAAGTGCACTAAAATGGGAGTTTCAAAGAAGGTAAAACTTGCATTATAAAGGAGCACACAAAATAATTATGTAGAGGAAGAATATGTAGCACATAAAATACACTTTAAAGAAAAGGAATGAAAAATTATTTTATTTTTCTCAACTTTTTAAATAGGGAAAGATATGATGTTGATGAGACAAGTATTGATATGCAAGAGAAGTGCAATCAAGTATTGTGCTAATAAAAATATACAAAAATCAACATGAAATAGAAAGGTAGAGCTGCAATTTACACAAATAAAGAAAGAT
>VDFB02237091.1:0-12047 GCA_007258455.2 Sequoia sempervirens
ATAGGCATAGAGTGTGGGACCTCATTGAGGGATTTGATGCTTTCAATATCCAACTGATACCACGGTAGAAGAATCAAACTACAGACTCTGTGGCTCAGGTAGCAAGTACCCTACAGCCTTTATCCTTGTCAGGATTGAAGAAATTCACTATGGAATTGACTCCTGTGCCATCAATCCCGGACAATGTTACTAACTTTTAGGTGTTAGAAGATGATAAACATATTCTATATTTTATCACAAATACGGACGCTATTCCCAAATCATCGACAAGTTTAACCCCGTGAAACGTGTAACTAGATTTAGAAGGTGTGATGAATCAAGTCTAATACTATTCCAAGGGGAATGGTACAGTTGGAACAAATTTTTGATATGGATAAAATCAGAAATCAAGAACAAGTGTCCAAGAAAGAGTCAATCAATGGACAGTGTGACATTCACAATTTGGGAACTGAAGACAACGCTAAGAATATTTTCATTGGAAAAGTATGCACTCCAGAAGAAAGACAAGGAATAATTGACGCCTTACACAGCTTTCTGAATATAGTAGCTTGGGGTTATGAGGACTTGAAGACTTATGATACATCAATCATAACTCATACTATACCCTTGAAGCCAGGTGCTAAACCTTTCAGGCAGAGACAGAGACCTATCAACGCATTGTTGGAGCCACTCATACAGAAAGAAGTTCAAAAATTATTGTATGCCAAAATTATATTCCCTGTCAGGCATTCAACATGGGTAGCAAACCTGGTTCCAGTAAGGAAAAAGAATGGAGAAATTAGGCTTTGTGTTGATTTCAATAATTTAAATAAATCGTCAGAAAAGGACAATTATCTAGTTCCTTCGTTGGATGAAGTACTTCAAGTGGTTAATGGATTTATAATGTCTTTTCTAGATTCGCTATTCAGTACAATCAAGTAATGGTTCAAGATGAAGACAAAGTACGTTAATCGATTTCACAACCAAATGGGGTACCCCTACGAGGATGCCTTTGGACCACAGCCAGGGCTACATTTCAAAGGGCTATGGATATTTCTTTAAAGATATCATAGGAAAAATGCATCATCACTTATATGGATCTGCACTGGATTATTTTTCAAAAATAGAGGGGATCACATCCTCGATTCAAGAAAGTATTTCAAAGATGCGTGGAATTTGGCATATCCTCAATCCTAAAAGTGTATTTTTGGAGTAACAGAAGGAAAGTTGCTCGAACATGTCATATCAGAAAAGGGAATTGCTATTGACCCAGAAAGAGTGGAGGCCATACTGAAGATTCAGCCACCTGCTAGCAAAAAGGAGATGAAGTCCTTCTTTGGCAAGATCAACTTCATCAGAAAATTCATCACTGGATTTGCTTAAATTGTTAAACCACTGAATGCAATGCTAAAATAGGATGCTAAGATCGAATGGACTACGAAAGCGAAGGAGGCATTTGCAGAGATCAAAAGGGCCATTGTTGATGCTCCAGTATTGGTAAGTCCAAATTACAGTAAACCCTTCTATATCTATTCATTTGCTTCAAACCATTCATGTGCGGGAATGCTAACTCAAAAGTCTGATGAGGGAAATGAGCATCCCATTGCTTTTATGAGCACACCATTAAAGGATGCTGAGTTGAAATATCCAAATATGGAAAAGTAGGTGTATGCCCTGGTCAGAGCAGTAAAGAAATTCAAGCATTATATCCTCAGGAATAAAGTTTATGCAGTTGTCCCAGATCCTGTAGTCAAGTTACTTTTGATGCAAAATGAATTAGGTGAGCATAGAGCTAAATGGGTGACAATGCTACAAGAGTACGATATTGAGATCCAGCCCATGAAGCTGGTAAGAGGGCAAAGACTCACTCAGACTATGGCTGAAATAGGTCCTGAACTGACTGTTCAAAATTATAATATCGAGGAAGTTTCCCTAGATGGTTGGTATGATGACATAGTTTATTACCTGTTGAATCAATGGTCTCCCAAGCCATCTTTAATGTAGCTTGTACATGCTCTATGGTTAAAGAGTGATGGTTTCCATGTTAAAAGGAGATGTTCTTATGCCAAGAAAAATCATGAAGGCATTTATTTGAGGTGTCTTGGGAAACAGGAAGCCGACAGGGTGATAAATGAATTTCACGAAAAAGTATGGCACTGGCCATGGTTCTACGATTGCCACAACAAATCAGATTTTGAGGGCAGGATATTACTGGCCCATGCTATTTAAAGATGTCCACCATCATGTCAGGACTGGTGAACACCCGCCGTAATTCTCACAACAACAAGGGAAAGGTATGCGGCGCTTCCACTCCAATCGATCACTGAGGTAAGGCCTTTTGCTTAGTGGGGTATGGATTTTATAGGCCCCATCAACCCACCATCTTCTGTAGGACATAGGTACATTCTCACTATTACTGATTATTTCACAAGATGGACTGAAACTTTTGCTTGTAGGCAATGTACATCTAAGGTAGTGATTGATTTCTTAGAGTCTAATATTCTTTATCGATTCGGATGCCCTATGGCTGTTGTTTGTGATAATGGTCCTACTTTCGCATCTTTAAAATTTTCAAATTGGACTTTTGATCATAGCATTATTGTGAAGTTTGCGTCTAATTATTATCCTTAGGGTAATGGCTTAGCAGAGTCCTCTAATAAAAACTTATTGACTATCATCCGCAAGCTACTAGAAAGGAATCCAAAAGGCTAGCATACTTAGCTTCGGTTTGCCCTTTGGGTAGATCATACAAGACTTAAGTCATCCATTCGAACATCTCCTTATCACTTAGTATATGGTCTGGAGCTAGTATTCCCTATTCAACTCAAGATCCCAACTTTACAGTTTATAAATGAGTTTTATGATGAGGGGGACATAAGGGAGGCTAGGTTAAAAAAAATATTACACCTTGAGGAGAAACGAGACAATGCCCTTGAGAACTTTTCCAAACATCAGGGGGTAGTTAAGAGGTGGTTTGACAGGAGGGCTAAAGTCAAAGCCTTTAGGATTTCTGACCTTTTCCTATATTGGGATAAGCCTCATGATCAAAAAAGGAACCATGGGAAGTTCGAAAAACTATGGCTTGGTCCATATCAGATTGCTGAAATACTTGGAGATAATGCTTTCTTTCTGAAGACTCTTACGAGAGACGATATTCCACTGCCTGTCAATGGGCAGTATTTGAAACATTATTTCCAGTCCTGAGCTATTTTCAGCTCCCTGCTTTGTATATAGTTAGCTTAGGTTGCTTTCTATTAGTTTGCTTTGGTTAGATTAGGTTTCTATTGGGTTTGTTTTGTTCTGCTTTGGTTAGAGTTGGTTTGTTGTAGTTTGTTTGTTTTGGTCTGTCTTGCTCTAGCTCTTGGTTTCTTCTCTTTTGGGGACCCCTGGTTGCCTCTGTATAATAGTGGTGACAAAGTAGGTGGGATGTCCTTAGTATTTCCCTTACAAACTCAAGTCATCTTTCCAGAACATCATGGTATGAATTCTCTACCCAATATCGCCTATCCTTGTGTTGAGGCAAAGGGTTTCCCAGTCAGATTGAACAGGAATACATTAGGGTCTCATATTTTTTTTAAATATTAAAGATACCTGAAGTTGCACAAGGCTCTTATGAAGTTTGAACAAGTGAATTTTTTTTCCTGCTCTAGTGCCACTGTGGTTCTCATCCCTGAGTGTGGACTTTATTGTTCATGGGTTGAAGTGAAAGTAGTAAAAAGATATATATATATATATATATATATATAAAGAGAAGAAAGCTTGAATTCCACTTATCGGGATCTAGATATTCTCATCAGGCTATAGATCACTTCACCGGGCAAGATACATGGGTTCTAGGAGAATCATAATGTATAACCCTCATCTAAGGCGGATGCCCGACCGGGCAGCTGAAGGCTCTATCCAAGTTACTTTTAAAGTATGAATCTTTATGTAGCTTGTTCATACAAAGTTTAGTTTCTGTTGCAACTAAAGGAGGATAATGAATGCATATGCACACACTTTGACCCTGGTGTAGGAAATTTTGGGTGACTAGGGGTTTCTTTGTTTTAACATGGAGGTGGTGGCAGGATAGGTGAGTTGAAACCATAAGTTCTAGGTTCTTGATTCTAGTTTGTCATCGAAATGCTCAGGAGCATTTCCCCAGCAGAGTCGCCATTTGTTGTGCAGTTTTTGCATGCACGCCCCACTTGGAGGAGGGACCCTCTTCTCGGGATGTCTTTTGACCTTTGGTTTTATTGGATTTGTCTTTTTGAGGTCTTGAGATGTTGGTCTTACTAGCTTTGGTCTTTCCTTGAGGCTTGAATTGGTTAAAGTTAGGTTTTAGTGAAAATTCAGGTTTTGACCTGAATCCGGGATTTTCCAGCTCCGGCGGATTTTCCCGGGCCTTGGTTCATTGTCCGTTTACTGTTGAATTTTCTGAATCCGAGTTTTTGCTTGACTCCGAGATTTTCCGGTTCTGGCGGATTTTCCCGAACTGCGTCGAAATCCCAAACTTCATTAAAATCCCAGTTTCTGCCATATCCACAGAATTCGTGTTTATCCAAATTTTCTGTGTGTCTTGGTTTTTTCTAAAATTTCGTCCTAGGCTCAGCTTTTTGAATTTTTCTAACATGTCTTGTTGCTCATTAATGCTCGAAGTACCTTTGCTCAGACCCGAATATGGATGGATTTAAGGTCTTTTGGGCATCATTTTGATTTCATTATTCACTTGTTTTCTGCTTTGGCGTCTGAGTTCATTCTTCATTCGAGCTTTGATCATTGATTTTGAGCTGCTTGCGTGAGGATTGGTTGAGCGCTGATCAAGGTTTTCGTTGCTAGGGCACACTCGTTTTGCAGTCGCTTCCTCGAGTTCAAGTTTCATCTGGACTAATCCATGGTAAGTTGTCACTGACCCCTCCCTTTGTTTGCATCATGATCGAATCTTTCTAAGTCGATTGGTAGCTGTCCTAGGTCGGCCTTTGCTTGGTTACGATTTTGTATTTATCGAACTAGGGTTAGACTTAACTCCTCACCAAAACTTTATCGCCCGTGCTTGTGTTTATCCATTAAATGGCGGGTGTGTAAGTATGGATGGTGTTATGGATCAGTTTTTTCCCCCAAGTGCGTGATTTGTTATATCCGGCGAGGTTAGGGTTTTTGGTGCTTTGCCCAGATTTTGTTAGGCTTGATGAATTTGTTGCGATTTGCATATTTTGCGCCCAGATTAAAATAGCCCCTACCTTGGGAAGCCTAGGAGTGCTTTAGATTGATCTTCATGGATAGTATTTCAAACCCTGAGCTTACCTTGGTTTTCATAGCGGAGGGTTTAGTTGTCAAAATTAGGGCATCATTGTTTCGCCCTGAAGATTAGTCATTTGAAGGCTTTTGGAAATTTGAATTCGTGTGCATTTGAAGTATTGCTTATTGGCATCGATTTTGAGACCATTTGAATCTCAAATAGCAAGGTTTTGCATGATCATTCAGTTGATGGTTTGCGTGTTAACATTCGTCGGGTTTCCGGGGTGTCCGCAGAATTTCTGCGCACCCGGATTTTCCCGGTTTCGGCCAATTCCACGGAGTATAGCGAATTCTAGAGTATTTGAACTGTTCGCGAAAATCCATCCTGTCTGGACTTTTCCAGTTTTCTTGCCTGGTTTCATTTCTTTCGATTTCCCAAAGTTAAGGGTAATGGAGTAAATGCTAAATGCTGATTTCTTGTTGCTAATGGATGAATTTCATGATAATCTTATAACCTTTTGTCCGTACTAATGATTTATTTGGCGAATGATGTCTTAGCAGCAAGAATCCGCCTGGGTCAGATTTTTCTGAATTCTGCCCTGACCGGATTTTCCCTGTTTACCTTATTTTCCCAGATTGCTTTATTTTTTCCAGATTTTCAAAGATTGATGATTTGTGATGGATCTTAATTGCTTTATATGATTTTATGCTAACCTTTGGATTGGAATATGTATGATAATTGGATACTCATGACATTCTTTTGTGAATGCAGGTTGAATCAAGCAAGTCTGCTACAGGAAAATCTAAAGGAGATACAGAGGGGTCCTCCATTTCAGAAGCAGAAAGATTAAGATTGGATACCAAGAGTCAGCTACCCAAAAGCAAGATATCTTCTGTGTGGTCTAAGGTCTCGGACACCAATGTTGGAGCATGGCGATATGAGGAATTCAAAGAAAGAACAACTCAGAAGGATCTATCGGTCCTGAGGCAAGGAATGATGAAGTCCGGATTAGTTCATGTGGTAGGGTTCCCTCCTGCAATCCAATGCTATGAGTTAATACTAGAATGTGCCCGACAGTATGACTTCGACACACAAAGGGTTTTCAGTACCGAAGGAAGAGTCTTAGCGAATTTTAATCCTATTGCTATTGCCCAAGCCTTTGACATGCCAGATTTTCCTTCTGTGTGTGCCTTGAACATGGACTTGGCCAAAACATATTATAAGAATGAGCCCACCAAAGCTCAGCAGATGATTAATTCTTGGTTGGAGAAGCCAAAGTCACACTATTCCAAACTTCCCAAGCAATTGCACAGGGTTAAATTCAGATCAGATATTTATGATGCGATTACATTTTTGAGTAGAGTGGCAGGTTTGAAGAGTGCTGGAGTGTTGGAGAGTTGGATGGTCCATGTGATCAATAAAATTGAACAGGGAACTAATTACCATTGGGCAGGACTTATTAGCACTATGATTGATAAACAACTGAGGGATGTCCTAGAAACCAAGAGGTTCACCATGTCTTCTTATGTGATGTATGTGTTGGCTATATTCTACCCATATAGGGGTTTGAATCCACAGGGAATATTTGGACAGGATGTAATTTATAATATTTACCCAGAATTGCACCTAGGACACAAGGATTACAGAAGAGCCAATGATGCATTCACAATGTATATCACTAGGCTGCTTCAAAATGCAGAGCATGTGAGATTGTCCGATGGAGCAAAGGAGTTGATAAAGGGCTATGGAGCTTGGTTCATTCAGTTTCCCACTTTCTCCTACATTAGAATCGACGGATGTCAAACTACCCCATATAGGTTGCCTAGGTATCCTACTGATCATATTGTGTTATTGGAGGTTATAAGGAAAATATGTGACTTTGATGCAATTGTCAAGAAAGCAAAGCATAAAATAGGCTTTGGTGGGAATTTCCCTCTCAAAATTGGTATAAGTGAGGTTTGTCCCTCAATTCAATCAGCACAGGCAGCAGGGGATGAATTAGCTACTTATGGTTTTTCCTTCCACTCCAAGAGGGAAAACTTTGATATCACTGGGGAAGCATAGAAGAAGGCTACCAAAGAGTACCGTCACAAGGATGACCTAAAAGATTACTAGGAAAATATAAAAGATGATTTTGAGGCAGGGAAGAAAAGGTACTCAAGGCTTCCTGTTGATGTGATTAGGTTGTACAACGTTAAGTTGATCCCCGACCAGCTAGAAGATGATGGAAACCTAGTGCAAGATCATGCATATGTGTCCGTTAAGGACAGATCAATTGGGGAGATAAACTGGAATGAAGATGAGGTAACTGAGTTGGAGGACCTGATGGCACTGGTTATGAAATTTACTACTTCATGGTTAAAACATAAAGTTTGGGAGTTGGAAAGTGAGAAGGTACCTTGTATCTTTAATTTAATGGGAAATCTCAACCCTATGTCCACTTCAGAAGAATCCGGGGAAGATGACCCCAAAGGGAAAACTAAAGGGAGTTCACCCTTCAAAATCAAAATCAGAGGCCCTAAAGAAAGTGAGCCAGAACCGAAAAGAAAACCAAAAGGGAAGAAAAGAAGCCGAACTTTAAAAATAGGAAAGTCTTCTAAAGAAGAGGAATTTGAAAAAAGCAGAAGAAGAAGATGCTCCTCCACAGCCAAAGAAGACAAGAATAACTAGGGTTTCAAAGAGAAAAGGTCAGGAGGCTTCTAAAGATGAGACTCTGGTTGTTGATCTGGAGAGTTCAGGGGATAAAAATAAGGTTTATTCAAGGAGATCAAGGACTCCATCCCCTAAGGAGCCGATGCAAAAGATGGATCCTCTTCCAAAGACACCCACTGTGGAACAACCTAGGGCTACTTCTCCTTCACCGAGTGTACCTGAGCAACAGACAGCTCATCAAGAGCAAGAGACTAGTGGAGAAATAGAGCCATTCGAGGAAGGAGAACTCTTTGGTGTGGCAGCTTAGCTTGAAGTTGAAGAGGTAGAAAAACACCCTTCTCCACTAGTACAATATGAGGATTCTCCAGCAAGCAGCAAAGGCAATGGATCACCTGAAAAGGAGAATATCCCCGTTAGAACCCCATTGCCAGTGCAAGAAGAAGAGATTTAAGTAGGTGATCAAGGTGAGCAGTATCTTGGAAAAGAAAAGGATGAAACAATAGAACAACATGAAGAGGCCAAAACAGAAGAAATTCGGGTGGATCCTACTATCCCAGATTGGCTGGAAAAGGAGATTACAAGAAAGAAACAATTTGTTATTGAGGACACCCCTCTGGATTGGGATGAGATGCTGTCCAAGATCGGAAAAGGTAAGAAGAAGAAGGTGGCCAAAGTAGTTTCAAGGATAGAAAGAGATGAAGCGAGTAACAAGGTCATTCACATTTCCACCCCTGCTATGGATAAAACTAAAGAAGAGGTCACTGGTAAGGATTACAATGTGCAGACTTTTAACCTTGGACCAACATCTATGGAACAAGATATTGAAGAGTATGAAGGGTCTAGTGCAGTAATAATTGGGAGGCTAAGGAAAGAGACTCAGTCAAAACATGAGCTTAATAGGGAAAATGAGAGGCTTAGGACGTGCTTGGAGGATGCAATGAAACCTCTACAATCTCTTCACCCATCTTCCTCTGCTACTCCTGGTTTCTTGCCCAAGGAAACCATTTCAGAAATTGAAAGGATGAAAACCTCTGCCCAAATTGCAATAGATTGGTTGAAAGATGTACAAGTGAAAGGAGATGATGCAATTAAGGAGGTCCTTTCAGTTGGGAAGGATGCAGTCAGAACCAAAGACCTGCTTGAGCATGTGCTATCTCAAGACAAGGAGGATATTGATCGTCTGTTGCAGAAATCCAAAGTGACTATGGGGTATGGTAAAGATCAGTTGGCTGCAGATGGAATCCTTCCTTCCTCTAGACTTAATGAACCTTGGGAATGGTTTGAGGCCTTACAAATTCGACAGAAGGCCATCAGAAAGATCCATAAACGAAAGAAATAAATAGATGGTGATCTAACTAGAGTTTATGATGGATGCATTGCATTTTTTGAGATTATGATAGGTAGGAGGAAGATTGCTCCTAAATATCTGAGCCTAGAATAGTTAAGGGAATGGTGGCATGATGTTTATGCTCCTGACTCCAAAAATTTAATAACAGGACACCAGCTGGATGATGCAGCAACCTACTTGGCGGTGATGGATAAGTATCAGGCTCACAAAGATGATTGGAATAAAATTGTCAAACAGTCAAAAGAGGAGATTAGCACTACTGAAGTCGGGCTAGGGTTTGCCTTTTCCACCTATTGCCGAAAGTTGGATAAATTATTTTTGAGGGTTTAGGGATCATTGGCTCAGAGTAAAGATAAGGGAGGCGGTAATTAATGCCTATTTTGAGATTTGTGTTTCCCTATTATTATAGGGCATGTATTGATCTGGGCTGCATTGGGGAATGTGTCTAGGGCGACCTTGATGATGTATCGGCATTTAATGTATGCCTTATTTTGGAATTCCTAAGGCCGACTTGTTTTGGCTGTGTTATTTTGTAAAAATGTTTAGCTAGGCCGACATGTCTTGAGAATTTGCTATAAAGGCATTCTGCCTCATTGTAAGAAGGTTAAACAGATAATAGAGACAAGTTAGATAAGAGGAGTTAAAGCATTTTGTAGTAGGGTTAAGAGTCAATTTCTTGAAAAAAATATTGTAACAAAATAGTGGAATTGTTGCAACATTTTGATGATCTAATACATTTGAAGACATTGTGGTTTTCCTGGTGAAATCTTTTGTGTTAGCTTATCTTGCATGGTTCTCATTGTTGAATCTTTCATATTGCTTGAAGATTTAGGGTTCAGTGTTAGAATTGAGTTAGTCTGGTGAATGGTGTTCATGATTTTATATTTGGAATGTTTGTAGCAATCTTTGGTCTATACCCCTAGTAACTATCCGATTGTAGTAGGTCAAGTGAAGTCAACCCCGACCATATATTTAAATGTGCTGAGTTTGGTTGTGAATGAATATCTATGACTTGAAAATTTATATACCTTAGAAGATTGCACCATTCTTGTGATATCGCATTGTGGGTTAAGCAGGAATTGGTAATTTGAGATTGGTCCATTCTAGATATCTGTCATTTGCATTGTTCATTCTAGAAATAGTTTAGATCTTATCATAACTTCACACCCTTATCTTTTGTTGTTTCTTTATCATCCGGGTAGATTTAGGAATTGAGATTATTATCTGATAAATTGGAAAGATATGTACCGCTTTGTAGTAAGGTCTGATTGTGATTACCAGCATTTCACATATTATCTGAATTGTTTATGCATTGTCATGACCTGACACCCGAGAGACCTTGGGGTGATTTTTGATAACTTATTGTTAAAGATTATCTTTCAAGAGAGATAGAATATTACATTCTGTATGAGTTGTTGTTGTGCAGAAAACACCATCAACAATACGTAACAAGACACCTTCATGACCTTCACTGAACCACTAGGAACCTGCAATACTTTCTTTTAGAATTTTCTCAATATCCTTGACATATACAACCTTCAATACAATAATGCTAATAGTGTTGACATCAATGAAAACCACACATCAGCAACACAACCACAACATCCAACAAAATTTTGTGGTGAGTAAATATTGAACACTTCCTATTGTATCACCAAGATACCCAAGTCTCCAAAATCTTATGGTAGGCCTTCTTTCAGACTAGATCCTAAAGAAGTCTTTATATTTCTTCCTACAATGACTTTCATGAACCTGGGAGAGCTAAATAAAGAGGATATCGAAGATATATTAGCCTGGATTTCCAAAGCCATGGAAGACCTTCCTCCATTACTAGTACAATAGTATGGAAAAGGCTATGATGGAACTAGTGGCCTTGGTATAAACAAGACTAGAAGAAGAGAACCTATAATGCCCTCTATAAGACCAAATAATTGGGGGTTAGGGTTTGAGCCAATCAAGACTGACGGTCCACGTACCCATGTAGTTTCAAATGAGGGTGTAAATGCTTCTGAAAGAATTGAGACAACTGAAGACTCCCATACCTAGACTAACTCACACAAGTGGGAATATGCTTCTGAAAGATCCTTGAGTGAATATGAGCTTGATGAAATGTTCTGAGAACCAGGTGAGCCTTCTTTCGATGAAAAATTTAGACAAATGTTTAACGTTGAGCTTTCCAGAGACCCTCCTAAAGTCCCATTGAAAAGAGAAGAATGGGTAAAAATATTTTGGCCTCGTGATGATTACAAACCTAAACCACCATTTGACCCTATTGACCATGATGCCGACGTCTTTGTCCCTTATATTGACCATGATTCCCACTCGTTTGTCCCTTATTTTGATCATGAATCCAATTTTCTCGAGTCTAATGAACATGATGATTAGATAGAATCATCTTGGGACTTTGAGGAAAAGAATTCTTTACCCTTTCAACCTCTATTTGCATGCTTATAGCATCATCTCCACCTTTTTCCAACACTGATGATGGCATCTCCCTTATGTACCCACAACTCATTGATTGGGACCAACATGAAACACCTATCATGGCCACTTTTGAGAATGATGAGGCTATTGCCAAATTAATTGGACTCCATGAAGGAATACTAAGTGGGGACCATAAATTTGGATTCACTATAGATCTTGATTCTGCAGCCTATTTTGGCGAGACTGTTCAATCCTCTAGTCACAAAAGTAATAAAAATAAAATGAGAAAAGACATGTCTTTAGGTGAAAACCACAAGGCGCCTTCTGATAATAGAAAAGTAAAAAGAAAGGACATATCCAAGGGTGGAAGCCTCTCTGAGGTGCCCAAGGATGGAGGATTGGACTTTCTTCCTTTCACACAAGAGA
>VDFB02237094.1:0-12176 GCA_007258455.2 Sequoia sempervirens
GCTAAGAGGAAAGTGGGTGGAAATAGATGAGACAACGAAATCTGTAGATACAATAGAGGTAAGAAGAGAAAGCAAACTCAACCAAAGGAGGAAGGTATTTATGAATTCACAAATGCTACAGCGTGAAGTGATAAAGGATTATTTTCCATGGGGAGGCCTTTGAGGAGTCAAACTTATTGATTTGGTACGCGGGAATGGTGATTAAATGTGATTCATGATCAAGGAAAAGTTTGAAAATTAGGATAGCCAAAACATGATATCAATATGTCAAATATATGACTAAAGTGAGGTTTTGTGTTGGATAGCATATTCGTTGAAATGATATAATTGGTGTACTAAACATTGTTTACTATGTTGTGTATTATAGGGGCGAGACGAGGCCATGGCAACAAATCGTGTCATATCAAATCAGGACACAACGGTTGAAGTGGGACATCAGGTACTCAAATTTTTGACTTAACTTAGGAAAAAATGATCTGATGGCATTTTGTGATATGTCCATATTTTTTCATAGTATTATTGAAATTTATAATGTATTATCCAATCTTGACATAAATTAATGCATTTTGTTGATAATTTTAGATGGAGATTGGAGCAAATATAGAGCCTAAGCATTCAACTAGCAAAAGAACAAGATATGCACGTGGACGTGGACCTAAAACTGTTAAATCACATAGATGACAGTGGGTGGAAGAGGATATGACAATGGATATTGTAGACACAACAAATGATTGCACTAAAGAAGAGGTAGGTCAAGACTATAGTACATGGGATGAATACTTTGAGAAAATTGTTGTTTGTGGATGTTCTATATGTCATGGAAAGAAACAATTCAAATGAGCAATTGTACAAAGACATTACATATATGACAAGATTCTAGTTGGTAGTATGCCTCCTATAATCGTTTCAAATCCAATATGAATTATGGTGAGGAATTTTCCAATTTGATGTAAATAACATGTATACTTTGTTTAAACATTATTTTATATTATTTAAATAATTAATTCTTTCTTAATGGATACTTGCAGGATAAAGTTCTTGGTTTAAAGTTTCTTGGATCACCGACTTCCAGCCTAGAGGGAAATAATCATTTACCAGATGACACATCTAACAAAAATATGTGCCAATATGCTAGCTCGGAAGATGAGGAATTGAAAAAAACAAGTAACAAAACAAGAAACGGTGTGAAGATGCATAATTTGTGTAAAGACAAGGGGAAGGTGGACTACATACCCTATGAGAATGAATGTGATGGAGATGATGATTTTCCCCTTACTTTGAGATCAATTTACAAAGAGACATTTAATCGTCGACTATATTGCACTTGGCCTAGTGATTAACAACTACCTAGAGTGTACGAGGTGTTTCAATTTTGGGGATACAGCTACATGATACGACCCTGGACAATATTCATGGAGCGAATCTAGGCCTCTTCATTGTCTAAAATGTACATGTGGGATCCAAACATAGAAACAATTCAGAACAAACCACTAGGAGATTAATGCCATATTATGGTCCATCATATTACAGTGGTGAATGGAGAAGGCTAGCAGAATGCAAGCCTAGCATGCCAGCATATGGTCTAAATTCGAATATGTATACACATCATCTCCAATTGGAAAGTGGAAAAGAAAAGAAATGAGATCATCTTATGTATATAGATGGACATGCATACACACACAAAAATATTGCAGGATTTATAAATAGTAGTAAGGGAAAGGACCCTAATGTAAGACCGAATTGCCAATTTGTTGAGGTTATAAATGATAAAGATGGAGATATGGAAAGAGAGGTTGATAGATTAATAATGGTTGAGGCTATTATGGACCTTACCATTGGGGATGAGTTATTGATTGATTACCCCTTCTTAAAACACACTCCTGCGTGAAAGAAGATGGAAGAACAAGGTCTCCCTAAGGATGTTCTTAAGGGCATAAAACCAAAGAATAATAAATGAGTGTGGACTAATTTTTTATAAACTATGTTGTCAAAATTGTGTTTTATAGCAATTATTGTATGAAAAAGGTAGTCTATAAAATAATGTTCCATTATTCAATTGATGTATATATGTTCATACAATTTATATAATGTCTAATATATGTATGTCGTTCATGTGTAGGTATTTTTCTATGAAGATATTTTGGAATCAAAATGGATATTTGTCATACATTATGATCCAAGATTAAGGAATGTATTTGATGATGTATTAGTGGATACTGAGCAAAACAATGATGGGAAACAAAATGAGAGAGAGGGATTAGAGAACATCGAAGAAATTGACATCCATGATGATGTTGAAGATGGTTATGTTCAGGCAAAAGAAGACAACAATCCAGAGTTAGATGATGTTATGGAAGACAACAATATGGATGGTATAGAAAAAGATGATCCAAATACATTTGGTAACAATTTATAGATGGTCTACAGTCAAATTTTAATGATGATGAAGATGATGCAGGTCAAGATGAGGATGATGATAATATTAAATACTTGAAAGAGCATATGAACATTGACATTGATACACTTGATGACATTGAAGCAGACAATAATGTTAATGACCAAGACTTCTAAATTTTCAGAATTATTTGTAATCCATGTTTAAAAAAGGATGATTCTTATGGCCTAAACTTTGAAATGCTTTAGTAATATTATGTTGTACTTGGAAAATTGAAAACCTGTTTTATTCTCCTAGCAAGCTTTTTTATTTTCCATTATAATTCTAGACCAAACAACATTTGCGGGGATGGACTTTTACACCAATCTTAATTTGGCATGTGTAGACATCGAATTTGGACACTAAATTTATCCAAATTTATCACTTTTTCGTCTAAGCATCCCTCTTATAGAGTTAATTAAAGTAATATTACTGTTATTTAGTGTATCGTTAATTACACTTAAAATCCTAAGGTATTTAATTAAATACCTTACCATCGCTAATCCCTCTTTTCATCAAATAGAATTAAATAAATATTACATTTTATTTAATTTCCTCACATCATTTTTCATCTAATCCTAATCCATTCCTGTCTTCATTGGGATGTGCACATGCCTAATCCTTGATTAGGATGTGTCACATCCTCCAACTTTTGCCAAGTTATTTAATCCTCATTAACCCCTAATTATCCTCTAATTACTAATTAGTCAAACCTAATTAGTACCTTGGTCAACTCTCCCCATCTCCCAAGGAATTTTTAATTCCTTTTTATTCACCCTAGGCTCCTCTCTTCCCCATGTGAATTTTTAATTCACATTTTATTCCTTCTAGAATCCCCTTTTCCCATGTACCTTCTAGAATATTTGACTTGTCACATCAAGTCACATGTGACAAACTCCCACCTTTTGGGAGCATTGTCTTATCCACCAGATTCTTCCAATCATTGTGAATTTTTAATTCACTTTTATTCACCCAAGATTTTTCCCATCTCCCAATGTACTTGCAAGGTACTTGTACTTCCTCCACCTCATGTACCCTCTTGACACCTCATCTCCATCTCATCCCCCTTGGCCACTTCACCCTCCACATGTCAAGATGTGAGGGCTTGTGGGTTCTCAACCCACCATAGCCCTTCATCTTGGCCTTGTTGGATCAATCTTGACCCTTGAATTCTCTAGAGAATTCAAGATCCTCTATAAATACCCCCTCCTCAAGGGCATTTTGGGAGGACTTTTGATTTTGCAACTACATGCTGCCCATTTACTTCCTCCAACACTTAGTCTATTTGCAACTACATGCTGCCATTTTGTGCACTCACCCTATTTGCAATCACATCCACTTGCATTTTACATCCAAGCACATAATAGTGATCTTCAATAGAGCCATCAAGGAGCACACAACCAATCTTAAACAAGGGCCAATCAAAGGAGTATCAGCAACAAGGGGAAGGTAAACCATTTGTCTTGCATTATCTACTCTTCTCATTGTTTTATCACTCTCTTTCGGCTAACCTCGAGGTGTTCTTGATATTTTGTTTTCATAGCTTTTAGTTGTTTTGCTCATTTAGAATAGCATAATATCAAGGGTATACATTTCTGGCACGCCCGGTGGGACCCACAAACGGGCTCCCATATTTTACATTTTCTGTTGTTTAAGTTTTGCAGGAACGCGTCGCAGAGGGGCGGCTACGCCCACTTTTTCCGCAGAGGGGCGGCCACGCCCCACTCGCAAAAGGGCGGCCACGCCCCACTCGCAAAAGGGCGGCCACGCCCCACTCGCAAAAGGGCGGCCACGCCCCACTCGCAAAAGGGCGGCTACGCCCCACTCACAAAAGGGCGGCCACGCCCCAGGGCGGATACGCCCCATTTTTCACAAAAGGGCGGCCACGCCCCATTTTTCAGGGCGGATACGCCCCTTTTTCACAAAAGGGTGGCCACGCCCCATTTTTCAGGGCGGATACGCCCCATTTTCCACAAAAGGGCGGCCACGCCCCAGGGCGGATATGCCCCATTTTTCACAGAAGGGCGGCCATGCCCCATTTTTGCTGCAGAAGGGCGGCTATGCCCCTGTTTTGCTACAGAAAGGCGACTGCGCCCCCCTGGAAGGTAAAATTGGTGTTCTGATTTCAGATTCAGTTGTTGTTTTCCTTATTAACGATGTTCTTGCAGGGATACATGTGTTTGGTACTAACCTTTTGCAGCATATTCTTGTGAAGTTGATGGAGAAAGCGGGATAAAATACCTAACATTTGCTTGCAGGGCTATCCGTTTGTTCCATTTTCTTTAAAATTATCCTTGCTGTTTTCTAAGAACATAGCTTAATTAGGAGGAGTAAATATTTGTTGTTTGTTGTTTTGTCTTTTTGTGTTACCCTAAGGGAGTAGTAGCTTGTTTCCGCTTTCCCCTTGCACTCCGTGTGAGCCTGGGGAGTAGTTGGAAGCGGTTATTGCTTTCTTCATAGTGGGACCTGCTTGGGGATTTCATCACCCCAAGGGACGATTCCAACCACGCGTACCGGCGGGGTATACAAAGGGGGGAGAGCGAAAGCTGTACCCCAATCCAGTCACGTCGTAATTGGCAGAGCGTCGAAGCTAGGGTGATACCTAGATAGACGTGAAGAGTTGGTCTGAGCCCTTCAGTATCTCGCTGGGGTTCCTGACTCACGCTTGTGACGGGCTGGTGTTCACGGTTGTGCCTCACGTACCGAGAGTATATCGAGGACTCCCTAGATACCTTGTGCATCCTAGATTAAGACCACTTTGGCCACACCCTTAACACTAATTATAGGGTTGTATTTGTTTGAGTGCTTTCTTGTGAAAAAACCAGTGAATTCCTAACAATTTGGCCTTATCATTATCGTTTTAAAGTCCTTGCCATAGCCATTTACATCAAACCAAGCCTCTGGTCCACCGCAGAAGTGCAATTGCGCCCTTGTTTTTGCTGTAGAAGTGCAATTACGCCCCTGTTTTTGCTGCAGAAGTGCAATTGCGCCCCTGTTTTTGCTGCAGAAGTGCAATTACGCCCCTGTTTTTTGCTGCAGAAGTGCAATTACGCCCCTATTTTTGCTGCAGAAGTGCAATTGCGCCCCTGTTTTTGCTGCAGAAGTGCAATTACGCCCCTGTTTTTGCTGCAGAAGTGCAATTACGCCCCTGTTTTTGTGCAGAAGTGCAATTACGCCCCTGTTTTGCTGCAGAAGTGCAATTGCGCCCCTGTTTTTGCTACAGAAGTGCAATTACGCCCCTATTTTGCTGCAAAGGTGCAATTACGCCCTCCTGAACACTCGAAATTCCCTCCATTTGGATTCACTTAGCCTTTAGACCTTCGTTTCACCATTCTCAACCATTATCTCATCATCCCAAGCATTCATCTCGTCACTTTAAACCTTCACAAATCCCCATTTATCCCTTTTAAACCTCCATCTCATTATTCCAAACTTTCGTTCAACCATTCAAAATCCCCATACATTCTCCACGATTATCCTTAACTCCCTATTCATTCTAATTTCTTCCTAATCCACCAATCATTTCTTACCATTTGCCTCTCCAAGCACCACCCATAGTCAAACCGTCCTAACCTTGTATTACTAAGTGGTTATCTAAATTGACTATAGCGCTTGAACTTGATTATTGGTCTTTAACTTCAACCCCAATCAATTTGCCCCCATCTTGAGGTGAATTCGGTGTTGCAAGTTATCATCCTCGGCCCAATCAATCCATTCCTAGCTTAAGGTGGATTCGGTGCCGTAATCATCCTAATAATCAATCAAAGCTCTAGGGTTACGAAGGGTAATCTCACGTGATCAAGCTTAAGGTCTTTCCCTCACACCTTTCATAATCCAAATCCAAATCAAATCCAATCACAATCGAATTCAATCCAATCAATCAATTCAATCCAATCAAATCCAAATCAATCCAATCCAATCTAATCCATTCCAATCTAATCAATCCAATCCCATCCAAATCAAATCCAATCCAATCTAATCCAAATAAATCCAATCTAATCCAATCCCATCAAAATCAAGATCAATCCTATCACATCGTCCAATCATCCTAATCTGAGCTTTAATCCAATCCTAATCTGAGCTTAACTTAAATCCCAATTTGAGCTTTCATCCATCTCCATCCAAAATCTTTGATCCGCCCTCTTTATCTTTTCACCATCATGAATCCTTATCCTCCATCAATAGTGGTCAAGGGAAACTCTAATTGCATTGATGACGATAACGAAAGTCTTGTTGATCAAGAGGAACATGACATAGACCCCCTTGACACTATCATTGCTAGTAAGCTTTCTCCACCCACTTTCCAAAATCCAATCCCCCCCTCGAGTTATCCCATTATGTCTTCATCCATGCCTAATCATGTTGCTTATTTACGACCAAAGGACATCATATCCATCATACCCTTCATCTACATCATCCTCTTATCGACACATCATCTTATCTAGTCTACCATCTCCATCCCTTCCCCCATCCATCCCTCCCCTATCCTTCATCCACCACTATCTTCCATGCCCTACTAATCCATCCACCCTTAATCCACATCCATATCCTCATCCTAATCCACCATCCATGCCATTATAATTCATCCCCATCCTTTTTATTCCACTATCTCCTCTTTGTCCACAATCCATGTCCATCTTAATTCCACTCGATATCCATACCTTAACTCCTCCATCCAACCTAGTCCCTGTCCAATCCCTAGTCCTCCATCTACTCCTAGTCCTCCATCCATCCCATTCATCCATCCTAGTCCCTAGTCCACCCATCCAGTCTAATCCCCATCTGCTCATGGTCCCATTCAGTCCCGTTCCTTCATCTGGCCTGGCCCACCAGTCCGCCAGGCCTTCGTCCACTCCCACCTCGCCATCTCAGCCTAGCGTATCCAAGTTTCTCGAAGGACTTATAACAAAGGAAACATCCCCCACTCCACACATTGCAGTCGTGGAACCATGCCATCAGGCCGCATCGCCATGAGGTGGATTAGTGATGAACCCTTCTCCATCCCAACACCTATCATTGATGATACCATCACATCCTTTGAATCACATTTGAACCCCCCATCTCCTACCATCACATCTTACGGATCTACTAAGAGTCCCCATCCCTTACCTTCACATCTCTGAGATCCATTGAACATCCACCTCCTACTCCAGAGTCAGGTAAACCCATCGGCGGCCCAAACCCATCCCAATGAACCTCATGGATCTATCCATCCCTCCATCTTCCCAGCAAGACTCAGGTTATCATGCCATTGACTACCCAAAGATGAGTCTCATGCGAGTCAATCAAAACTTGCCAACATATCCCTTCTCTAGATCAAGATCACCATCCCTGGTCCACTTCAGATCACCGGAGTCCCCATCCATTCTATCCACTTGATCCCCTTGTCATTCAAGCTTCCACCACTCCATCTCCATCTCCATGTAGACCTACTACCACAAATCGAGGATCCTATCTTAGTCCCTACTCCCTCTCACACGATGTTGCTATCCCATCATCTCCTTCTCATGATCCCCATCATGCCTAAAACTACTATCCCTACCCAAGCTTGCATATCCCTTGGTACTCTCACATTCTTCGAGTGGCCTCCTTTAGGAAAGAGAAAAGCATAGTGTATTTACCAACCATCATCCTCCACCTAATAATGGACTCGCATCATGTTTTCAGAATAACACAAATCCTATCATGGATCGCATGCTCAAGAAAATGAACTATCAAGGAAAGGTCTAGGCCTTCATGAGCAAGGTATTTTAGAGCCCATCCAAGTCAAAGAACAAGTCTACATGCAAGGTCTTGGACCTATTTCCCAAGCCTCACAATCTAAAGATGTTGGTACAACCTCTAGACGTCCTCAACGAGCCTCTTCCAAAATAAATATAGGATCTTTCCATCGCTCCACCAAATCATATGTTGCCATCCCTCCTCCTCTATCGTATCGCCTCAAAACCACCGTCCATATTCCTCCTTCATCTGCTCCCTCCATCTTGGGTCCTTACATCCCTCCATCCACCATATCCCATCCTTCATTCACTCCATCCATCTTGGATCCATATATCCCAAGATCACCTCCTCCATCTCATCCTTTCATCCATTCATCTCCTATCCATTTCATCCATCATAAACATCCCTCTCACATGTCCCCTAATCAGGATCAACAAAGGCACATACCCGCACATCCTCTGTCTACGCATAATCCCCATGCTCCTATCTTCTTTGCTCCACACCATCCATCTCCTCACACCCATCCCATGGCTACTAAAAGCACTTTGGATGCAAGAGGAATAATGCATCAATCTAAACACCCACATGAACCTAAAGCTTCCCATGTCCCCTCTAAAATACATGGTAAAGAAAAGAAAAACAAAATCCCAAATCAAAATCAAATCTATAGCTCGCAAAGAGCCACCAAAGCAAAGATCAAAACCATGTGGATCCCAAAGAAAAAAGATGCAATGCCATCACATGAAAAATCTGTTAGAACATCCAAAGTTGCTAATCTAAAAGCTAGTCATACACCCCTTTCATCTCCTAAGTCTGTTTTGGGTTCTTATGTCCCGAAAGTCACCATTCCATCTCCTCCATTATCCCCACATTCTCCATCCCTTAATCCTATTATCTTTTCACATCCATCACCACATGTGCCAATGTTGGTCCTGAACACATCTCCCCATCACATGTCCACCCCATCATTCTATCCATACCCTTTCCAGCATCCCATCCATTATCCCATGTATCAACCCCTTCAAATCCCTCTAATTTACCCTCATGCATAAGTTTGTACCAACATCCAACAGTCAGTTTGAACATGAGCTCTTACTACCTCATATAGAACTTGATGCTTGAGTCCTCCGTCCATATCCTTATCGCATGTCTTCTAAATCCACTCATTTGCCTCCCCATCCTTATCCATCTCCTTCTACATACTATCCAAAAATTCAAAAATTCAAAAATTCAAAAATTCAAAAAAAAAAGGAGTCAAAAAAAAGTCAAAAAAGTCAAAAAAGTCAAAAAAGTCAAAAAAATCAACAAAGTGACAAAAAGATCCAAAAATAGTAAAGAGAAATAATTCGTCCAATGGTGAAAACTTGGCAAAAAAGCGCCTTGGATAAGTACCATGATGAAAACCTAGAAAACAGGCGTCATGCGTAAATCCCCATCTACACTTGGGGGAAACTTCCTGATATGCATTACCTCCATCCGCTATGCTTCTAGCTATTGCACCCATCTTCCTATTATCCATCCTCTTCATCAGTTCCTCCCATCCCATCTATCTTCTGCATCCTACCATCATATCTCGTTTATCTCCCATTCCCTCCATCCTTCTTGTGATCTTGATCAAAATAGGGGCCCTTATCTATGCATGCTTTGGACACCTCTTGGTATACATTCCCTTCTCTATCATATTCCTTGGTCACTCATCCTATCCACCTCTATTTATCTCCTTTATCTTCCCATCCACTTGTCTTCCACCCTTCATGCCTCCTCATATATGACATATCTAGAGTGGGGGCATCGGCTTCCTTTGTGACATAGTCCTTGGAGACATTATCTATCACAACATCCCTTCATCTCCCTATCCATCTATCATAACATCCCTTCCATCTCCCCATTCGTATCTTCATATCCATCTATCCTAATATCCCTTCCATCTCCCCATCCTTATCTTCGTATCCATCTATCTTAGCATCTCTTTTATCTCCCAATCCTTATATCCCTATCCATCTATCACCCCTTCATCTCCCTATCCATCTATCATAGCATCCCTTCCATCTCCCCATCCTTCATCTCTCAATCCTTATATTCCCATCCATCCAAACAATCCCTCCCATCCCCCATCCCTATATCTCTATTCATTTCTTCATCCCATCTCACAATCCCTTGTCATTGGTATTTGGCTATAGGCCTCCTTCCATGCAACCCAATGCCCTTTATCTTATCGTCATCACTTCTGCTTCTTTTACACATCTTTTCTATCTCATCGTTCATCCCTTCATCCTGGCATGTCATTCCTCACAATTCATCTTTTGATGATTTGAATAACTATACTATCCCATCCCTGAGCTTTATATAGTCACTATCCTCCAATCCAGTCCACTCCAACAGGTCTATCATGTTCTGTCATGATAGTTCCGTCCTTTTAACCCCTTGTCTAGGGTTATCTCATCATCTTTCATCCATCACTTGTCTGTGGCGTTTTGTCGAACTACGTTGCCCCTGCGCTTTCACGTAGGCAAGGTTGATCATTTGATCTACCCCCGGGGTTCCATCATCGATCTTCATTGTCCACTTTGGTCCTCTATCGTCTATCATCGGTCTTTCTCCTTTTGTCCATCCTATCCTGGTCCTCCATCGAAATCTCCATCATGGTCAGTTGTCAGCCTCTTATCCAACTACGAGGGCTCTGCGCTTTCACGTAGGCAAGGCTAATCTTTGCTCGGCCCCCGAGCCCCTAGGTCTTTAGGGTGTGTTAGTCTCATATCTTGTCTCCCTTGTGTCGTATCGTCAAGCTATGCCCTTATCTAGCTGGTTCTTAACAAACGAGATCCACTTGTATCATGAGATCCAATTAATTTTGAACATCCCGCGTCATATCGATCTTTTAGCTTAGTGTCCATCATCGGTCTCAACAGGATGCATCCTTCCTAACAGACCTCATCAATCCCATCCATCCCCTTGATCCTATGGCAAAGGACATTTGACATTGATTGCGATCTTTTGATGCTTTTGGCTTTTGTTTATCATTTGAACTCCCTATCATCACTTGTCAAAACCGCCATAATCCATCATATTATGGTGTGTTTTGATTGGTCAACATAGGGGCATATCTTGATCTTTTTATGTCTATTTTTGTCTTCTTGGTTGTCCCACATAGTACCCACCGAGATCCCCGAGGTCTTGTGTTATGCTGGGGCATCCTTGTTTGCTTGTGGTTATCCCAATACCTGACCCGACCAAAGTTATCGTGACTTTGGGGTGTTAGGATAGCCTTCTTGTTTGTTATGTGTGTTTTATGCATTAGACACTAATCCGCCTTGGTTCTTCATACCCTGGCGTCTTGTGTCTTATGCTATAGAAAAAATCAGTGCTCCAAAGATGGCAAATTGCATTAGGACTGCATTTCATTCTCCATTCCATCATCTTGCATATATCCCCCATCCTCTTATATATCACAATCCCCCATTCATTCATCCTTCATCCTTATCTCACATCTCTATCCAATCCCCATCCATGCCATTTCGCCTGCATCATCAAATCATATCCTTGGTCTTGTTCTTAGTCTTGTTACAAGCCTAGATCCAATCATCATCATCATCATCATCATCATCATTTTAGTGTTGTTTGGGATGTATCCTTCCCTCATCAACAACACTTTCATCATCATCGGGAGGTATTCCTCCCTATCCTTTAGTGGTGTTTTGGGATGTATCCTTCCCTCATCAATACCACTCAGTGGGATGTATCCTTCCCTATCCTCATGTTTTTTCGGGATCCTTCATTCCCTCATTAACAACACTCCATCCATCATCAACCCCAGTTTGGCTTGTACCTTGACTGGGGCAACATCATCTTCATCTCTGCATCCATTTGTGCTTCATCCATCTCCATATCACTTACTCTCTTACCCATCACCTTGCATCATCTTCCTCATCTCCCCTTGCACCACATCATCTATTTCAAGAGCACACACGTGTTCTCTTCAACCCGCATGTCCTCTCGAGGGGGCATCCTTCATCCCTAATTT
>VDFB02237095.1:0-18226 GCA_007258455.2 Sequoia sempervirens
AGTTTTCCCGAAGGTTCATTGTCTTGCCGAAAGTATTGTTTCAATGGTTGGGTTTATTTCT
Organism: Sequoia sempervirens; assembly: GCA_007258455.2. NCBI lineage: Eukaryota > Viridiplantae > Streptophyta > Pinopsida > Cupressales > Cupressaceae > Sequoia > Sequoia sempervirens. Next base: position 62 of record VDFB02237095.1, read on the forward strand.
TCGGTGAGAAAACTTGGTGGACATGCCGAAATGAGAATTCATCGGTGAAAGGGTGATTTTGTCTTAGCAAATGGAAAATACATTGAAAAGTACATATCGTTAATATAGAAAGATATCTACATAACATCTCCTCAACTTTGAAAGTCACAGCGAAGCGGGTGAAATGAAGATTGCATCGACAAGAGTACAAATTTGTCTTGGCGACCCAATGTAAATGAAGACTTTCAGTGAAACAGGATGAAGTCTGCAAGAGGTCTCCCCGACATTTGCAAGTTACGGCGAAGAGCATAAAGATAAAGGATTTTGGTCGGTGTAAGAACATTAATGTCTCAGCGATTGGAAAATGCTTTGAAGAATACATATCGGTATAGCACCATGAAGTCAATGTGACATCTCCCCGACTTGGAACTGTTACAGTGACATGAAAAAAACGTATGGGAGTCGGTTGGTTTCAAAAGCCTGTGATGACCATAGAATGTCTTAGCAAATGGTGAAATAAATGTTGAAAAGGGATTTTGCCCAAAATTTGAAATTCTTTACTCCAAAGGACACTTGATGCAACAATTTAGTTTCAGCGGAGGCTTCATTCATGCTTCATTAATGGTAACGATGGGATAAAATAGTAATGATTGTGAGTGTTTTAATCAATTCCTCATTCTAATTGATCGCTAGTGAATTATAGCGTCAACAAAGAACCGAGACAATTTTCAATCGAAAACTTAAGGTAATAATTATAAGTAACTGCTCCTCCGTTATTTGCATTTTGATTTTGTAAGCTTGAAAATGGAGTCTTCTGGTTCTGGAAAGGGTAAGGGTAGAAAGCTTGGTGAGAGTAGTCAATCGAAGGGAAAGAAACAAAAGACTGATACAGAGCATGAAGGCATTGAACGGAGGTTGAACCAAGACCTTACTGATCAATTACCTGGTTCAGGGCCTAAAGCTAGAAGGTCCGCACAACTTAGGGTAGAAGTTGATAAGCTAGATGATAAATGCAAGTTTATAGGTGATGTCTGGACTGCTGTAAGGGGGTATGAGCTTTTCAATTTCCACTACCATAGGTGGAATCATTTTGAGCCAGTCTGTAATCCATGGAGGTTGAATGTAGGGAAATTGGTATGCCCTAATGTATTCGTTAATGCTGAATTGGTAAAATTGCTTGCTAATCATTATGATCCAAAGTATAAAGTAATATGTGATCCTTCTGGAAAACCATAGATACATGTGTCAAAAGAAGCAATTGGTGAGGTTTTCAAATTGGAAGGGTTTTGCAATGAGGAAATCAATTGTGAGGAGTTGCAGAAGGAATTTTCCAGAATGGATACAAGTTACAAGGGTTGGAGGTTACCAATTCACAGGGTCAAACAGGGTAACAAGCCCGAGCCTCTGGAAGATAGTGAAGGACCTCCCTACCATGTAGATTTGTTTGAACCCTATATGAAGTACACATATTTTTCAGTGTGTCAGGTGTTAGGGATGGATGCTCCTAAATTCATGTCAATGGTTCCAATGGTTATCACAGCAGATATTCAATATCACAATTCCAAGCCATTTGATTATGCTTCATATATTTCTAAGGAGCTTGATTCAGGATTGATGGCTATAAAGAGTGGAGCTTCTATTGTTCATGTCAGAAATTATTCTTTGTTGATGCACATGGTGTTGTATTTCGGACAAGAGCTAGGGTATGGCCTCCTGAGATGAGAATTTCTCAGATTGGTAAGGAGGGTGAAGCATTGCCTGTTCAGTTGTGGACTGCCATTTGGGATAGTAGGTTTGCTGGTTCTAGTTTTATTCATTTTGAAGAGAATTTTGTAAAGACATTGTATAAATTGTATCATTATCCTTGTAATCATTCATTGACTGATGAGATCAAAAGGTTCCTTTGGCCTAAAGATTTCAATGGGCCAATTGACCATAATTGGGGAGATTGGTATTGTTTGGAGGGAGCTACAGTAATCAGAGTATATGGATTTGAAGATGCTCCTTTAATTCTACCAAGGACAGTTCCAAACAGGGTTGCATATTTGGAAATTGTCAAACAAATGGATTACTGTAGTGTGATGCATTTCAGTTCTTTTGGGAAGCAGGATTTTATGCCTAGTACTTTGTGTTTTGGTGATTTCACTGTGTTGGCTAAAGAGGGATATAATTCAATCCTTGATAGATTGCTTCATTATAATATGAAAAGAGGACCAACCAAGACAAACTTTGACCCTGAAGGATATATCAATTCAACCAAAGAAAGGATTAACTTTGGAGGGTATCGGCATGTACCCTATCCTTTTGATGATATGATCAGAAATTTGGATGAAGATGAAGCAGAAAGGGTAGTTGAAAGGTATAATCAAGGGCTACAAGATACTGAGTTATTGTCTTCTGGAGATGAAGAAGCACCAAGAGTTGATGTGCCACAGGGTAAAACAGAAAAGGTATCCAGAATGAGGACTCAGCAATATGTCTGCCCAGTCAGAGAACAAAGTGTTGAAAGTGGTGATGTTGATACAAGGCATATGGAATACAGATCATTTGTTTATGATGATGAGTTTATACATTCCCCGGAGTTCAAGGAATTCTTGTACAAGTAGAAGGGGAAGGAAATAAGGGAGAATGTTGATGATGTTACTTCAAGAAATGAGGAACAATTGTTGGCTCAATTGAGAAGATGTGTGGATGATGAAATGGAAAATATGACTCCTGAAATGGGGAGGAAAATGTTGGAGGATGCTGGTTTCATGATATTTCCTGGTTTAGATTTGAACTCTGCATTGGTTTTTGATAGTTTCTTGAAGGGCTGTAATGCTACTCACAAGCTTGATAAGGAAAAGGTGACAGAAGTATATATAGGCTCCAAGTATAATACTTATGAGGGATCAATGTTGATATGGGCTTTGTACCCACCCCACAGGAAATCAGTGGTACTTGATACAGAGAAGGCATTTGGTCATGTCTTGACTCTAAAAGCTGGAGAAGTTGATCCTGTAGCTACTGCTGATATTGGGGTAAATATTGCAAAGTTGAATAAAGCACAGATTCAATTATTGATAAAAGAAAGAGAAATGTATAAAGCAAATAATGAGAAATTGCTGAGAGAAAATGATAGACTCAAAGACTTGGTTGGTGTTTCAATGGGAACAACCAAAATGATCACTCAAGGAGAAAGCTCTCAGGCAAAACACCACTGGGTAGGGTCAAGTGCTTATTCTCAGGGGAAACATGATGCTATTGCTGCAGTTATCAAGAAGAGGCAGGATCATTTGACATCCTGGTTGAATAAATTGTGGGGAAAATACTCTCATACTCTTGCTGCATTGAAGGAGCACACAAGGATGGATGGACGAATCATGGAGAAATTTCATGAGTTGGCTCAGAGTGATGAAGCTAGCAGTTCTGCACTTGAAGCTACAAATCACATAATCAATCACCTTCGAAATTTCTATGATGAATTGCAAGGAGATGAATAGGGGTTAATTGCAGCTACTAAGAAAACTGTAATTACATTTTCTGATGATAATGGGGATTTGAAAGAAGCCACCAGATGGAAAAATGAATGTGAATCAATGCTGAATGAAATCATGAAGATATCTTTTGGAGAGGATACAACATTGGAAGAAGTGAGTAAGCAAAATGAGGAAATGGTCAAGATGGAAGTTACGATCCGGAATGTTGTTGGAGATGCAGATACATATGAACGCTAGGATTATTTGGACCACCTCAATAAAAATCACTTATGGCTAAATAGAGCCTAGTTATTCTCTATCTTTTGTTTTATAATATGTATTTTCTATTTCCGAAAGGATGCGTCCTTTCATATTCTCAATGTATAAATGTCCTTTTTTTAAACAATATGTGGATAGATAGAATAGGATAGAGAATAGAAAAAATAGTGGAATACCATGTTTCACAGGGTTGAGACTCTGATGTATGTTTTTTGAATCCATGGAGATATCAATGAAAATCACCTGATTTGCTGGTGTATTCTGGTGCCAATTGTTGTGTTGTGCCTATTGAAAGAATTATTTGAGTTGTCTCTAAAATTGATGTTGCTTGGTTATTTAGATCAACATAACAAGTTTATGCCTGATTTATCAATACGTATTTTTCATATCTGTGTGATTGGTTGATAGGCTCTTTCAAGGAAGGATTAAATCCTTTTGATTAATCACAATAATTAGAGAATTTCATTTAGATCAGTAATAAGAACTCAATAATCACAACCTTGCATTTTTATACTGGTTATAAATAAATATGCCAAACAATTTGAATGAAACCAGAAAGAAGTCAGTTGTCTATGATTTCATTTGACTCTGTATATTATATAAGGCACTAGTCTCACCATTTCCATCATTTAGTTTTATTCATACTTTTTACATCTATTAACTGAGCATATTAGGGTTTAGTTTTGAATACTGGTATACAATATATACCAAATTCATTTTATTTTGTCCATTCCAATCTGCCATCGTGGAAAAATCTTGGCATGAGGAGAAGATTGATAGTCAAGTCTGCTTCATTTGTTATAGGTACACCCACCTAGGTTTAGCAGCACCTAGAGAGTAGAAGGTTTAATTGTTTCAAACCTTGTTCTGTTACCCTAAAATGTCATGGAAGCTTGGCAGCCTTTCGTGGTTCAAACCTGAATTTTGGAGAGCTAACAAATTGGCGACTCTGTTGGGGATAACAAAGAATCTGCACCTTAATCATAGAGTCAGAAGTCCTATATACAGACCCCATTGGGAATACCAAGTAACAATCTTTTTCTCACTTTCAAGAAAGTAAGTGGCGACTCTGATTAAGCATTGCAATATGAATGGAAGAAGATCTCAATTTAGGGGAGGTCATTCTGGAGCTCCTCCTGGTAATAATAAGTTGACGCATAAAAATGATAAGGTTGACAAGGGTAAAGGGAAAAGTGAGGACATGTGCTTAACAAACAAAGATAAATCATCGATCCCTTTTGGTGAGAATTGTTTTGACACATGGAAAGATAATTCATCTGAAGAGCCCTGTACCCCGGAAGATCAGAGAAATCCTTTTTACAAACCTCAAAAAAATGTTGAATTTGAAGCTGGATTTGAAGCCGAACGACTCAGAGTTCAATATGAATATGACCAAAAAATGGAAGGTAATCAAAGTGGACCTGCTAATCAGGAAATTCAACAAGAAGATTATGAATCTTTAAGTTATGAGGAAGTTAGGGCACGATATGAATCTCAGAGAAAGGAAAGGGAAGAGCAAGAAAAGGCCCAAATGATTCAAGCAATGAGGGAATTCATACCGCAGAAAGCTCAAAACATTCCACACACATCTGGTTTTCCTCCAAAATATGTACCACCCCATAGACAAGGTAATCATGGTGTAGGGTATTCTGAACCACCAAGGATTCCTCACCATCAAATTGGGAATCAACATAGATAGCCAAATCACCCACCTTATATTCCCACTTAATATGCAATTAATTATCCACCTCCTAGTCAGTGTCATGTGCCACAGCAAAATATGCAGTACAATAACCCTATGTACCAATATCAGCACCCACCTAATCCTCCTCCTTATCAATATACAACCATGATCAGACAATTTAATCTAGCAGGGTTTCAATTATACCCATATCCCATGGACAGTAGTTGGAGAGGTTTAGTACCCAAGTTTACAGGCAGTAATGCAATCACTGCTGAGGATCATTTAAGAAGTTTCAATGCTTTTATTCAGGATTTGGATGTACCTTATGAAGATTTGCATATGAGATTATTCATGATGTCTCTTATTGAAGAAGCTAGGGACTGGTTCAATAGCTTGGCAACAGCTTCTATTTATTCTCTCCAGATATTTCGAGACCAATTCCTTGAACAATTTGAGAATTTGAGTGCACCAGACGCTGCTCTCCATGAACTAATGTGAATTCAGAAAGGTCAGAATGATTCAGTCTTTGATTTTAACAGAAGATTCAATAAATTGTAGAATAGAATACCTCCCGGATCAAAGTTACCTGACTCTGTAGCATTAAGTGTTTACTTGAATGCATTTGACCCTAAAACATGGTATGAGCTGAGAAACAAGTTCCCAAGGGACTTAACTGAAGCACAAAAGATAACATTAACAATAGAGAATAACAAAAAAGCTGCTGAGATAATGAATAAGAGAGACAACCCTCGAGTTCCTCAACAAAATAATAATTATCAATATAAGCAGGAGAATACATATAGGAATGAAAGACCAAGGATGAGGTTGCATGACATGCCCTACAACACAAACTGGAAGGATGGAAAACCTGTAATAGATAGGCCTAGAAGCAAAGAAACTCCTGATCCATTGAAGGAGGGAAAATATATGGTCAATAGTAATTATTTTTGTGAAGTTTGTGATAAACCACACTCCCCTGATTATTGTGTAGTAGCTCAGAGAATGCAGGAAGAAGGAGTGTTAATGGGAGATGGTGGAGAAGATCAAATGATCTACTTAACTTCAAATGCTTCTCACCATGTTGAGGAGAGGTACTCATCTTTGGAGGAGGGAGGTTATGAGTATGATGTTGCAGAACAAAGGTACAATGTTTATATGGCTGAGCAACATATTTTTTCTGACTCTGAGGATGATTATGTAGAACCGCAATCTATTGAGGTGCCTGCTTATAATAATGTGAGGAGACTTATTGAGGAAGAGATAGAAAGATTGACTGTTGTTGCAGTAGAAGAAGCTAAGAATAAGTACTGGTTGAGGAATAGGATAGTAAATGAGAAGGAAGGTGTCCCTAGGGGTATTTTTATGAAAGATCAGAAAGTTGTGCAAGGAGTTTCAAAGAAAACTGAAAACAAACAAGGTGAAGAAAGTAAACAGAATCCTGTTCAAAAGGATGCAGTAAAACAGATACATAAAGAAATTCAAAAAAATGATCAATCAGGTAGAGGAGAAAAAGAAGTAAAAAAAGGAGAAACATTAGAACAAAAGAAAGTAATTAAGGCAGAAGGTTCTTCTTTTGATTTCTCTCAAGCATTGTCTCAGGTAAAGATGTATGTCCCACTTCTAGAAATGATGAAAATTAAGGAGTACAGGGACAGTGCAATGCAATTGATAACAAATGAGAGTGAAAAACATGTAAGTACTAAAAATAAAATGGTTGCAAAAAGTAAGCAAGATAAAGTAAACATCCCAGAAATCTGCTTGAGTAATGTATTGACAAGTCCACCACAGGTTGATCCTTTCTTTATCACATTACTCATAAATAATAAATTATTGAGGAATTGTATGATAGATTTTGGTGCCGCCATGAATATTATGCCAGTAGGAGTGATGAAACAACTAGGCATGTGGGTGGATACATATGAAGGAAAGTGTTACGCAATGGATAACCGACCTGTTCTTGTGGTTGGTATAATGAAAGATGTAGAAGTCAAGTTAGCTGCCTACCCTCAAGTAGCTTAAAATATTGATATAACAATTATAGACACCCCTCCTCAATTTGGTATGCTTTTATCAAGGCAATGGATAGCGGCTATTGGTGGAAATGTCCAGTTCAATCTATCTTATGCAACCATTCCTGTAAATGGCGAAGAAGTGAAATTGTACAGGGAGCCAAGGATGAATCAGCTCATTGATTGTGTGCCACAAGACCAAATTAATTGTTTTTCTGATGTTGATCTTGGGAGTTTCAAAATAGAACCAGCACACCCAGAATTGACTAATAGTGATCCTATTGAGAAGCATGCTGCAAGGAACCACAATGGTGTGTGGAAGATGTATTTCGATGGATCCTGTAGCCAAGAAGGTAATGGAGTTGGGATAGTATTTGTTTCGCCTCAAGGTAATACATTTAAGTATTCATTCTTGTTAACTTTTGAATGCACAAATAATGTGGCGGAGTACGAAGCTCTGTTAACTGGATTGAATATAGCTGTGAAGCATAAAATAAAGTTGTTGGCTGTTCTAGGAGATTCTGAGTTAGTTGTCTCGCAAATTAAGGCGAAGTATACAGCAAAAAACAAAAGACTAAAGCAATATAGAAATGTTGTATGGGATATAATAGAATTGCTTGATGCTTTCTTGATTGAGTGGGTGGATAGATCGAAGAATATAATGGAAAATTTTCTAGCTAATGTAGCATTGAAGAGAGATGATATTACGATGGCAGGAGTGTCACAAATTGAATTCAAAACAAGGCCTGTTGTGCTTGATAATGTATATAGCTGGCAAGTTTTTAATGATGACACTGATCTTTTAAAATTCCTTCACTGTATAGACCAGTATGAAGCTCAAGAGATCGATTTCAATGCCTTTGTTGAAGAATTTGATGGAAAAGAGATAGTATTTGGAAAAGAGATCTTGCAGCTTAAAACAAATAAGATTCCTAAAGGTTTGGTGGCATTAGAGAGGTTATATCATGGAAGTGATCAGTCTTTAATGAAGCAGACACCAGTTGGAAGGGATGATATTGAAGAAATTAATTTGGGAACTGAGATGGCATTGAAAAAGGTGTACATAGGTAAAAAGATCAGTCCTGCAATTAGAAAAATGTTGATTGAATTGTTGAGAAAGTATAAACATGTATTTGCTTGGTCTTATGAAGATCTGAAAGCATATAGAGAAGATTTGTTTCAGCATGAAATACCATTGAAGCCAGATGCTAAACCATTCAGACAAAAGCAAAGGCCTATAAATCCAACTCTAGAACCTAAAATGCAAGAGGAATTGGTGAAGCTCAGAGACGGTGGAATCATTGAGCCAATCAGACATTCAACATGGGTGTCAAATCTGGTCCCTGTTAGAAAGAAAAATGGAGACATCAGATTATGTGTAGATTTTAGAAATCTAAACATAGCGTCCCTCAAAGATAATTATCCTTTGCCTAACATGGAGGCCATATTGCATAAGGTGACAGGTTGTGAATTGTTGTCCATGATGGATGGATTTTCAGGGTATAATCAAGTCAAAGTTAAAGAGTCTGAGCAATACAAAACAGCATTCACAACCCTTTGGGGAACATATGTTTATCTGAGGATGCCATTTGGCCTTACTAATGCAGGGGCGACTTTTCAAAGAGCCATGGATGTGGAATTTTCTGATTTGATCAATATTCTCATGGTGGTGTATCAGGATGATCTCACTGCTTACTCCAAGAAGGCTGGGGATCATGTTCATCATTTGGAAAAGGTGTTTATAAAAGCCCTTGAGTATGGTATTAGCTTAAACCCCAAGAAGTGTAATTTTGCTGTCACAGAGGGTAAGCTTTTGGGACACATTGTTTCAAAGGAAGGGATTAGGATAGACCCTGAAAGGGTGGAGGCTATTGATAAAATCCATGTCCCTAAAACTGTTAAGGTGATACAATCATTCTTTGGACAGATAAATTTTGTTAGGAGATTTGTCTCTAACTTTGTTGAGATTGTTAAACCCATAGCAAGAATGTTGAGGAAAGGACAAAAGATAGAATGGACTGCAGAAGCCTTGGAAGCTTTTGTGTCTATAAAAAGAGTCATCAAGGAGGCTCCTGTACTTAAGTCGCCTGACTTTTCAAAACCTTTCCAGATCTTTTCATTTGCCTCAATGCACACTATTGTAGCTATTATGCTACAAAAGAATGAAGATGGTCATGAGTAGCCAATATCTTTTTTCAGTAAGTCATTACAGGGTTCTGAACTAAAGTATGATATAATGGAGAAGCAAGCATTTGCGTTGTGAAAGTTGTAAAAGATTTCAGGCCATACCTGGTTGGAGCAAAGGTAGTTGCTTATGTTCCTCATGCAGCAGTAAAGGATATTCTGACACGGTCTGAAGTAACAGGTAAAAGATGCAAATGGATCAACAAGATCCAGGAATTTGACTTGGAGATTCAAATTACTAAACTAGTCAGAGGTCAGGGTTTGGCTAAACTAATGGCGGAGGCAAATATTGAAGCAAATCAAATTTGCAGTGTAGAAGAAGAAGGTGTAATTGCAAGCATTGAGCATACTCAATGGTATACAGATATTATGTATTATCTTAAATACATGAAGTGTCCAGAGGGAATGAATGATAACCAGAAAAGAACGTTGAAGTTGCAGGCATCAAAATATGTTTTTATGGATGGGGATTTATTTTGGAAAAATAGGGATGGTGTATTATTGTTGTGTTTGGATGAATTTCAATCTAAACGTGTTTTGAGTGAAATGCATGAAGGAGTGTGTGGAGGACATTACTCAGCAAAGACAACTGCTCATAAAATCCTCAGGGTAGGGTATTATTGGCCTAATATTTTTAATGACTCCTTTGCATATGTGAGAAAATGTGAAGCTTGCCAGAAGTTCTCTGGAAAATTGAAATATCAGGGAGCTTTGCCATTAAGACCTTTGCAAGTTGATGCCCCTTTTCATCAATGGGGAATTGATTTCATCGGAGAAATACAAGAAAAATCAAGTGGTGGACATAGGTGGATATTGGTGGCCACTGAATATTTTACCAAATGGGTAGAGGCCATCCCAACTAAACAAGCTACAAGTAAGGTGGTGACACAGTTCCTGATGGATAATATAATTACTAGATTTGGTACACCAATGAGGTTGATTACTGACAACAGGATGTGTTTTAGATCAGATGAATTCAGAGGCTTTTGTAGCACATATGGTATTACCATTTCATATGCAGGCCCTTATCATCCACAAGCAAATGGACAGGCATAATCTAGTAATAAGAGTCTTCTGAAGATTATAAGAAGGATGTTAGGTCATAATAAGAAGGCTTGGGATTTGAAGTTAAGATTGGTTGTATGGGATGATAGAATTACGGTGAAGAAGGAAATTTGGAAGTCCCCATTTGAGTTAGTATATGGAGCACAAGCCAGGATGCCTTTGCAGAACTTGCTACCAGTTTACAGGTTTGTTCTTTAGGAAGATTTGGATATTCCTAAACCCATGGAGGAAAGAATGGAGCAGCTAGTTGAATTGGATGAAATGAGGAGAGTGGCTCAAAATCAAAATATAAAGTTGCAGAAGCAGATGAAATATTTATTTGACAAAAAAGAAAAGGATAGGAAATTTGGAGAAAGTGATCTGGTACTGATGTGGAATGCAAGGTGCCAGGAGAAGGTGCTTTAAAGCTCCTATGGCTAAAATCTTTTCTCGCGGGTTGGAAAAGAAAGTTGAAGACCCATACTATTTGCGTATCATGTATCGTGAAGATCGTGAATTTCCTCAAGATATTGGCAATCAAACATTTTTCCTTGAAGTACTTATATTTGCTGGCTGCCGCTGCATGGACAACTCTGATGGTCCCTTCGAAATCTCTTTCCATGCACAAGAGTTTAGGAAATGAAAGGAAACAGATTTCCAGTACATGGACAATCCCTCGACCTCTTCAACAAAACCGGCGTACGCATCATAGGGTCTCGCCACGCTTTCATTGGTAATTTGTTCCATCTCGGGCCGTATTATTGTTCCATCACTTTGAGCTTGCCCCGCTTCACCCAAAAATCCGGAATCTTTGCAATGATCCTTTCAATTATCATTCATCCCCGTGATGGAGCCACCTATGAACTGTAAAATTTTGAAATTTTTACATTCTATTGCATCCAAAAGTTTCAGCATTGAGTCCTCATCATAAGCATCAAAGTCCCTCTTTGTATTGTCTTGCTTGTTTTTTTTCATAAAAGCCATTGAATCCATAAAGTTTTTCATTTTTCATTAAAAGACCCGAATCGGCAAGACATTGTAAAAGTCTCCCCGACCTGATTTTTCACTAATATATGTTTGTTGCAGACTATCAGCAGGACAATTTGCTTGTTTCGGTGACAAAAGGAATCATTTCAGCAAAGGGGAGTCATTGTCGGAGTGAAGTCATAGTGAATACAGTGTGTTTCGCCGACCGATGCATGTGGAAGTTTATCGCTCAAGATAAAGGTGTTCGGGAAAATGTTTCGACGAACTAATTTTTATAGCCGATAGGCATTCAGAAAAAAGTATATCGGCATATGTTGGGGCATTGGTGTAATGTCAGGGTGAAGACAATATATCATACCGACTAATGCATAAAGGGGTTGTTTCGGCTAGACTGATTGGTATCAGCGTGAACTCATAACGAAGTCATTTTGTCTTACCGACTGGCTTGCAAGCAATTGTCTTGGTAAGACTTGTGTGCATTGGGGAAGGTCTTAGCGAAGTGGTTATTGTTTTGCCAAACCAAGTTCAAGGATATTCAAAAGTTATCGGAGAGAAGCTATAGTCTTTCCGAGTTAGAACTTATGCCGATAGAGATTTGCATTGCCGAGAGAGGAACTTTTCGGTATAAGTTTTACCGAAGTATGAATATTATACTGACAGGTAATTCGGGGTGAGTTTTTCCAAATAGGAGTAATCTGGAGGAGTGATTTCAGCAAGACATTTGGTGTCAGTATAAGTCTTCTCGAAGGTTCATTGTCTTGCCGAAAGTATTGTTTCATTGGTTGAGTTTATTTTTTCGGTGAGAAAACTTGGTGGACATGCCGAAATGAGAATTCATCGGTGAAAGGGTGATTTTGTCTTAACGATTGGAAAATACATTGAAGAGTGTATATCGGTAAGATGCAAAGGTATCTACATAACATCTCCCTGACTTTGAAAGTCACAGCGAAGCAGGTGAAATGAAGATTGCATCGGCAAGAGTAAAAATTTGTCTTGGCGACCCAATGTAAATGAAGACTTTCAGTGAAACAGGATGAAGTCTGTGAGAGGTCTCCCCGATATCTGCAGGTTACAGCAAAGAGCATAATGATAAAGAATTTTGATCGGTGTGAGAACATTAATGTCTCAGCAATTGGAAAATGTTTTGAAATATACATATCGGTATGGCACCATGAAGTTTATGTGACATCTCCCCGACTTGAAATTGTCATAGTGACATGAAAAATAGAAGCGAGAGTCATCAAGTTGGTTTTAGGTGTCGGTATGACCATAGAATGTCTTGGAAAATGGTGAAATAAACGTTGAAAAGGGATTTCGCCACAGATTTGAAATTTTCTCATCGAAAGGACACTTGATGCGATAGTTCCAGTTTCAAAGGAGGCTTCATTCGTGCTTCATTAATGGCGTGATGGGATAAAATAGTAATGTCTGTAGTGTTTTAATCAATTCCTCATTTCCGAATTGATTGCTAGTGAATTGGCATGCTGAACAAAGAACCGGGACATTTTTCAGTCTGAAAAGCTTAAGCAGAATACTGTAAGTAATTGCTCCTCTGTTATTTGCATTTTGATTTTGTAAGCTTGAAAATGGAATCTTCTGGTTCTGGAAAGGGTAAGGGTAGAAAACTTGGTGAGAGTAGTCAGTCGAAGGGAAAGAAACAAAAGACTGATACAGAGCATGAAGGCATTGAACGGAGGTTGAACCAAGACCTTACTGATCAATTACCTGGTTCAGGGCCTAAAGCTAGAAGGTCCGCACAACTTAGGGTAGAAGTTGATAAGCTAGATGATAAATGCAAGTTTATAGGTGATGTCTGGACTACTGTAAGGGGGTATGAGCTTTTCAATTTCCACTACCATAGGTGGAATCATTTTGAGCCAGTCTGTAATCCATGGAGGTTGAATGTAGAGAAATTGGTATGCCCTAATGTATTCGTTAATGCTGAATTGGTAAAATTGCTTGCTAATCATTATGATCCAAAGTATAAAGTAATATGTGATCCTTCTGGAAAACCACAGATACATGTGTCAAAAGAAGCAATTGGTGAGGTTTTCAAATTGGAAGGGTTTTGCAATGAGGAAATCAATTGTGAGGAGTTGCAGAAGGAATTTTCCAGAATGGATACAAGTTACAAGGGTTGGAGGTTACCAATTCACAGGGTCAAACAGGGTAACAAGCCCGAGCCTCTGCAAGATAGTGAAGGACCTCCCTACCATGTAGATTTGTTTGAACCCTATATGAAGTACACATATTTTTCAGTGTGTCAGGTGTTAGGGATGGATGCTCCTAAATTCATGTCAATGGTTCCAATGGTTATCACAGCAGATATTCAATATCACAATTCCAAGCCATTTGATTATGCTTCATATATTTCTAAGGAGCTTGATTCAGGATTGATGGCTATAAAGAGTGGAGCTTCTATTGTTCATGTCAGAAATTATTCTTTGTTGATGCACATGGTGTTGTATTTCGGACAAGAGCTAGGGTATGGCCTCCTGAGATGAGAATTTCTCAGATTGGTAAGGAGGGTGAAGCATTGCCTGTTCAGTTGTGGACTGCCATTTGGGATAGTAGGTTTGCTGGTTCTAGTTTTATTCATTTTGAAGAGAATTTTGTAAAGACATTGTATAAATTGTATCATTATCCTTGTAATCATTCATTGACTGATGAGATCAAAAGGTTCCTTTGGCCTAAAGATTTCAATGGGCCAATTGACCATAATTGGGGAGATTGGTATTGTTTGGAGGGAGCTACAGTAATCAGAGTATATGGATTTGAAGATGCTCCTTTAATTCTACCAAGGACAGTTCCAAACAGGGTTGCATATTTGGAAATTGTCAAACAAATGGATTACTGTAGTGTGATGCATTTCAGTTCTTTTGGGAAGCAGGATTTTATGCCTAGTACTTTGTGTTTTGGTGATTTCACTGTGTTGGCTAAAGAGGGATATAATTCAATCCTTGATAGATTGCTTCATTATAATATGAAAAGAGGACCAACCAAGACAAACTTTGACCCTGAAGGATATATCAATTCAACCAAAGAAAGGATTAACTTTGGAGGGTATCGGCATGTACCCTATCCTTTTGATGATATGATCAGAAATTTGGATGAAGATGAAGCAGAAAGGGTAGTTGAAAGGTATAATCAAGGGCTACAAGATACTGAGTTATTGTCTTCTGGAGATGAAGAAGCACCAAGAGTTGATGTGCCACAGGGTAAAACAGAAAAGGTATCCAGAATGAGGACTCAGCAATATGTCTGCCCAGTCAGAGAACAAAGTGTTGAAAGTGGTGATGTTGATACAAGGCATATGGAATACAGATCATTTGTTTATGATGATGAGTTTATACATTCCCCGGAGTTCAAGGAATTCTTGTACAAGTAGAAGGGGAAGGAAATAAGGGAGAATGTTGATGATGTTACTTCAAGAAATGAGGAACAATTGTTGGCTCAATTGAGAAGATGTGTGGATGATGAAATGGAAAATATGACTCCTGAAATGGGGAGGAAAATGTTGGAGGATGCTGGTTTCATGATATTTCCTGGTTTAGATTTGAACTCTGCATTGGTTTTTGATAGTTTCTTGAAGGGCTGTAATGCTACTCACAAGCTTGATAAGGAAAAGGTGACAGAAGTATATATAGGCTCCAAGTATAATACTAATGAGGGATCAATGTTGATATGGGCTTTGTACCCACCCCACAGGAAATCAGTGGTACTTGATACAGAGAAGGCATTTGGTCATGTCTTGACTCTAAAAGCTGGAGAAGTTGATCTTGTAGCTACTGCTGATATTGGGGTAAATATTGCAAGGTTGAATAAAGCACAGATTCAATTATTGATAAAAGAAAGAGAAATGTATAAAGCAAATAATGAGAAATTGCTGAGAGAAAATGATAGACTCAAAGACTTGGTTGGTGTTTCAATGGGAACAACCAAAATGATCACTCAAGGAGAAAGCTCTCAGGCAAAACACCACTGGGTAGGGTCAAGTGCTTATTCTCAGGGGAAACATGATGCTATTGCTGCAGTTATCAAGAAGAGGCAGGATCATTTGACATCCTGGTTGAATAAATTGTGGGGAAAATACTCTCATACTCTTGCTGCATTGAAGGAGCACACAAGGATGGATGGACGAATCATGGAGAAATTTCATGAGTTGGCTCAGAGTGATGAAGCTAGCAGTTCTGCACTTGAAGCTACAAATCACATAATCAATCACCTTCGAAATTTCTATGATGAATTGCAAGGAGATGAATAGGGGTTAATTGCAGCTACTAAGAAAACTGTAATTACATTTTCTGATGATAATGGGGATTTGAAAGAAGCCACCAGATGGAAAAATGAATGTGAATCAATGCTGAATGAAATCATGAAGATATCTTTTGGAGAGGATACAACATTGGAAGAAGTGAGTAAGCAAAATGAGGAAATGGTCAAGATGGAAGTTACGATCCGGAATGTTGTTGGAGATGCAGATACATATGAACGCTAGGATTATTTGGACCACCTCAATAAAAATCACTTATGGCTAAATAGAGCCTAGTTATTCTCTATCTTTTGTTTTATAATATGTATTTTCTATTTCCGAAAGGATGCGTCCTTTCATATTCTCAATGTATAAATGTCCTTTTTTTAAACAATATGTGGATAGATAGAATAGGATAGAGAATAGAAAAAATAGTGGAATACCATGTTTCACAGGGTTGAGACTCTGATGTATGTTTTTTGAATCCATGGAGATATCAATGAAAATCACCTGATTTGCTGGTGTATTCTGGTGCCAATTGTTGTGTTGTGCCTATTGAAAGAATTATTTGAGTTGTCTCTAAAATTGATGTTGCTTGGTTATTTAGATCAACATAACAAGTTTATGCCTGATTTATCAATACGTATTTTTCATATCTGTGTGATTGGTTGATAGGCTCTTTCAAGGAAGGATTAAATCCTTTTGATTAATCACAATAATTAGAGAATTTCATTTAGATCAGTAATAAGAACTCAATAATCACAACCTTGCATTTTTATACTGGTTATAAATAAATATGCCAAACAATTTGAATGAAACCAGAAAGAAGTCAGTTGTCTATGATTTCATTTGACTCTGTATATTATATAAGGCACTAGTCTCACCATTTCCATCATTTAGTTTTATTCATACTTTTTACATCTATTAACTGAGCATATTAGGGTTTAGTTTTGAATACTGGTATACAATATATACCAAATTCATTTTATTTTGTCCATTCCAATCTGCCATCGTGGAAAAATCTTGGCATGAGGAGAAGATTGATAGTCAAGTCTGCTTCATTTGTTATAGGTACACCCACCTAGGTTTAGCAGCACCTAGAGAGTAGAAGGTTTAATTGTTTCAAACCTTGTTCTGTTACCCTAAAATGTCATGGAAGCTTGGCAGCCTTTCGTGGTTCAAACCTGAATTTTGGAGAGCTAACAAATTGGCGACTCTGTTGGGGATAACAAAGAATCTGCACCTTAATCATAGAGTCAGAAGTCCTATATACAGACCCCATTGGGAATACCAAGTAACAATCTTTTTCTCACTTTCAAGAAAGTAAGTGGCGACTCTGATTAAGCATTGCAATATGAATGGAAGAAGATCTCAATTTAGGGGAGGTCATTCTGGAGCTCCTCCTGGTAATAATAAGTTGACGCATAAAAATGATAAGGTTGACAAGGGTAAAGGGAAAAGTGAGGACATGTGCTTAACAAACAAAGATAAATCATCGATCCCTTTTGGTGAGAATTGTTTTGACACATGGAAAGATAATTCATCTGAAGAGCCCTGTACCCCGGAAGATCAGAGAAATCCTTTTTACAAACCTCAAAAAAATGTTGAATTTGAAGCTGGATTTGAAGCCGAACGACTCAGAGTTCAATATGAATATGACCAAAAAATGGAAGGTAATCAAAGTGGACCTGCTAATCAGGAAATTCAACAAGAAGATTATGAATCTTTAAGTTATGAGGAAGTTAGGGCACGATATGAATCTCAGAGAAAGGAAAGGGAAGAGCAAGAAAAGGCCCAAATGATTCAAGCAATGAGGGAATTCATACCGCAGAAAGCTCAAAACATTCCACACACATCTGGTTTTCCTCCAAAATATGTACCACCCCATAGACAAGGTAATCATGGTGTAGGGTATTCTGAACCACCAAGGATTCCTCACCATCAAATTGGGAATCAACATAGATAGCCAAATCACCCACCTTATATTCCCACTTAATATGCAATTAATTATCCACCTCCTAGTCAGTGTCATGTGCCACAGCAAAATATGCAGTACAATAACCCTATGTACCAATATCAGCACCCACCTAATCCTCCTCCTTATCAATATACAACCATGATCAGACAATTTAATCTAGCAGGGTTTCAATTATACCCATATCCCATGGACAGTAGTTGGAGAGGTTTAGTACCCAAGTTTACAGGCAGTAATGCAATCACTGCTGAGGATCATTTAAGAAGTTTCAATGCTTTTATTCAGGATTTGGATGTACCTTATGAAGATTTGCA
>VDFB02237098.1:0-13227 GCA_007258455.2 Sequoia sempervirens
TCAGGTGCTTGAGGATATGCTTCGCATGTATGCCATGTACCAACAATCTCATTGGGAAGATTATCTGCACTTGTTCAAGTTTTCCTATAACAATGGTTATCATAGTTCGATCGTCACAGCTCCATTTCAGGCTTTGTACGGCCATCCTTGTCGAACCCCTTTGAGCTGGGATCAATTAGAGGATAGGGTTATTCTTGGACCCGAAATGCTTCAAGATATGGAGCAGTAGGTAACTCGCATCCGAGAGCATCTTGTAGTGGCTCAAAACAAGCAACAGAAGTATGTTGATACACACAGAGTTGATCAGCAATTTATAGTTGGTGATTGAGTGTTTCTTCGAGTTCATCCACAGAAGAGCCCTATTCGTTATGGAAAGGGTTCTAAGCTTGTGCCCCGCTTTGTAGGGTCATTCGAGGTGTTAGAAAGAATTGGTCCTGTTGCCTACCGCTTGGCCTTACCACCCAATCTGTTGCAGATTCACAATGTTTTTTCATGTTTCAATCCTTAGACCATATTTTCCTAATGTTACTCACATACTTGATTGGAATGCTCTACAGGTCGAGGACGAGTAGCTAGCTCTCGAGCCCGTGGTCGTGCTGTAGTGCAGGAGACTCGCCCTCAGAGGCAGGGATATTGAGTAGGGGCAAGTCCAGTGGGACCCCAATGATGAGACTTCAGCAACATGGGAGGATGCCTCCCATATCAGGGAATCCTACCCTTACTTGTTTACTGGCTTCCAGGAGTAAGCCGAATTCATGGGGGGGAGGATGTAATACCCCTCATGTTGTTGTTTGGACTTGTTATCTTTCTATGTTTTTCTTGATACTTTGAGACTTTGATAGTTATTGTTATTGTTTGGATGGGTGGATTGGATAGTTTAGACTGATAGATGATTATGCTACTTCAGTTGATGACATGGATATTATGATATGACATTATGGTTTGGTGATGTTTAATTTTATTTTAGTAATACATTGTGATGCAACAGTTTAGTAATTATTTTATGATGTGATTAGTTAGTTTAGAAATGTTATTTCATATTTGACATTGTAATTGTTAGAATAGTTTTGGTGAGAGGATAGTGTAGCACCACTCGTTCACGAGTGCCCTACTACGCTACAATTCCTTCTCATGATATGATGTTTTTGATTATATATATATACGTGTTGTACCCAACCTTGTTTGTATGTAGGAATTGCAGGAATAGAGTCTCGATTTCACCTGCTTTGGCAAGACAAGGCGAGCATCAAATTACCTGACGGGCATGAAGTTGAAACAAAGATAACAAGGAAGTCACCCCATCCCATGTTTTCCAAACCATCTTATGTCTTGTGGTATTGTGCGTCTTTGATCTTAGTCATTTTTCATTTTATTATACTAGCTTGTGTGAGTGTACTTTTGGTATTTATTTTACGTTGGTGTTTTGTATGATGTAATTTATATAATTGAATGATGTTAGTAAATGTTTGCAATAGTTTGTATTAAAATATAAAAGTCTTATATTAGAAGTCATGTGATTTATTTAAAAGTGTAAATTAAATTATTTAAAATTAGTATTTTGATAATTTAATTAAATAAGCATGTTGAGGATAATTATGAAATAAATTAATTAAAGATATTAAATTGTGTGAATTGCAAGTAAAAACTGTAAAATTGGAATTAAAACAAAAAGTGTTGTTAAATCGGAAAAAAAAATCAATAAAGAAAGAAAAGATGAAAAGAACCAATGAAGGTTGAGTTTTGGTTGTAAAGATGAGAATGAAATTAGAAAATTTCTTTTAATTTTGATTTATGGGTTTTCCAAAAAGAGGAAGACATAATTTTATTTAATAGAAAAATTGTGAGTTTTTCATTCACGGGAAAATTGACAGAAGTTACACAAAAATACTAAGTTTTGGGAATTAGATCCTCTCTTGTTCTTGTTCTGTAGAAATTTATTTAGTTTTTTTTCATTATTCTGGAAGAGGGGTCCTTCTGAATTAAATTGGAAGATTGGTCAAGGGAATGGGGTGGAGAAGTTCTAAAGGAAGGAATGAGAGCTCTTCGAAAAGGCTATTTGGATCAAGCAAAGCTTCATCAAATTTTCAACAGGCGTAGAACTCTAGGTTCCATTTTCTTATTCTTTAGTTTCTGATTCAAAAGAAAAAAATTAAAAAATGAATAAATATGTTTTTTGTGAAAGAAAAGAATTCTTATGGGGTTTTGAATTCTTCTGGGTAGTAAACAAATGGAAGAAAATTTTCTTGGATTCTGAAAATGTCCAATATTTCTATGATTCAAGATTTAAAAATAATAATAATAATGTTGTTTCCCCTCTGAAACAAATGAGTTTATAAATATATGTATATATATACACATTCTTATAGAAGTATATATACATATATATATATAAATATATATTTACATTTATATTTTATACTTTTATATGAAACTGTGTTTTCAAAATTTAATGTTGTGCCGAACCTGCGTCGACATTCATTTTATGGCATCCTTGTGTTTTCAAAAATATATATATAAAAACAATTTTTTTAGGGGCGAAGGGAGGGACGACACAGGCCGTACCCCTCCCCACTCCCCTGCGCTAGGCCGCGGGCTGCCACAGCAGTCTGTGGACTGCTGGGCACAACAGTCACATGGACTATCATGCACAATCCTATGGATGGCGATAGTGATGGGGTTTGTTTTAAAATTTGTTATTAAATATTTTTAAATATATATATTAAAATAATTTTAAAAAATTTATAATGGCATTGGCATGATTCAAGTACACAACCCAGAATGTATTTTCTTTAAAAAAAAAATTATGTAGAATAATTAGAATAAAGTTGTATATTGTTTATATATATAATAAATATAATGATATATTGTTTTATGTTGTGAAATTTGAATCTATGGCTGTTATGATTATTGATTTGCGAAATAAATCTCATTGCTTAATTGTGAATGAAATAAATCAAATTCTGGAATCTAGTAAAATTGATTTGATTATTTTCCTTTATTGTTATTTTATTGTTTTAGTGTTATCGATGTGGGAACCCAGTTTGGTTTAGAAACCTGATTATAGATGTTGTGATCCTTAGAATTCTAGAGGCATGACTTTATTGTTGGATGTTATCCTCATTTTATGTGCTCCTGATGTAGCAAGATGTTGGTGTATTTATTCTGAAAGGGTTGTACGAGGTTTTGTGAGACACTTTTGTGTGTTTTTGGCAAGATGGGTAATGCCTTGCAGGTCTTTAGTTGAGATTTATGCTTTGTTCTTTATGGTACAACCCTTGCTTTCATTTTGTTATGTTTGGGGTCTTAGGGAGAGTGGCTCTTCGTGGGGGCTAGTGCCTCAAATAGGAGGAAGGGCTCAGGATAACCCACGTAAGAGTAGATTAACAAGTGAAAACCTAATAATAGAACTTAGGGGAATGGGTAGTAATAAAAAAATAAGATAATCTTGGATACCTCATCTAGTCATTAGGGCTATGACAGACTAATGGTAGACAAAGAAGGTTGTGGTCGGAAAAGTCATAGCCTCATCCTCAAGAGAGGTTAACGGCTCTGCATGAGTCACTCTATGGGGTCGACGCCTCAAGTAGGAGGAAGGGCCTGGATAATCATAGATGGGGGTCGGCGCCTCAAGTTGGAGGAAGGGCCAGGATAACTCATGTAGGCTATACGATGACACTCTACACTTGTTTCCCTTATGCTTGCTTTCTTGGTTGCTTCTTGAAGTGTGTCATAATTTTTATCTCTTTGGTTTACTTGGCATGTGTTTAATGGTTCTTGCCTTGGTTTATTTATGATGTGTTTTATGGTTTAAGTTATTGTGATTGAATCTTTGTTGTTGTCATTTATGATCTATGTATTCTTTGATGTTTCTTTTGGAATTATTGTACTATGTTACTCTTTATTGGAGTTAGTTTGTGGCATTCATGGTCGTGGTTACTTCCTTGTCACCTCTAAGCATGGGGGGTAAAACCCACATGGTCAGGTGGAATGTGCTCCGCACCCGTTGGGCTCCCCATCACCACGTTCGTTCCTCACAATATTCTTCAGATGGAGCTTGTACCAGTTATTTATCTTGTAATTCAAACATTATTTGTATTATGTATTATCCCACATGCATGGGAGGATTTATTGTATTTCATTTGTTGATAACTTGTAATGTAATAAATTATGATGTATTGTATATGAACCTTTGTAGCCATTAATTTTATGAGATTTATTATGGTCGCATCATGTGATGTATTTACACTTATGCTTATTGATACTTGGATGTACTTTTGTAAATGGTTATTGTTATGCTATGATGGATGTGAGTTTAGATAAGTTATTTGGCTTTATCTTTTATCTTTCGTTATGAGTTTGTTATGCGATGTGACCTTGCATGCCCCAAAGGACTTGACGTTATGATGCTAATGCGTAATGTAATTATGTTTTGATGGTTCATAATTGTGTGTACTTTGTATTATTAAAAAAAAAAGTGTGCATAGTTTTGTCCTTTGGGGTTTGCATGACAGGCGTTACAGCTCCTATCATGGGTTCCTATGTGGGTTAGATTCTCATGGCTTTTGTTGGAGTTTTGGAGAAATGACATCTTGCACATGGTTTCTCTACTATTGGGAAAGTTGGTTGGCCCGTCACAACAAACATTAGCTACGAAGGCAATCTATTTTTCATGTATTTATGTTGAAATTGATTTGAATAACCCTTTACCAAATTCATTAGAAATTCAAGTTTGGAGAGACTATGTGGGTTCAATAGCTTGACTATGAATCTCTTATATTTTGATGCTAGATTTTTCATGTGTATGTGCACTTGCAATGGAAATGTCCTAAAATTAACCTTTTGTGTAAGGCTACCAATGGAGCTACAACCAAGGTTCCATCTCATTTAGAGTAGGTGAAGGATAAAGGGAAAGCCCCTATAACAAAGGGGTTTATAGATAAAGAGGGTTTTTTCTTGGTAAAGTCTCAGAATAGGGGAAGGGGATGAGACCTATAAATATGATTTGAGACCTTGGAATAGCTTGATGGTCATGAAGGAAAAGAAAAAAGAAACTTTTGGGAGTAGCCAATGTGGAGGTTGTGTAGACACCTTCCAAGGAGGATGCCAACCAAAATAAACAATTGGTGGATTATTATTCTTCTTAGATGGATACTGATTAGGATATTGGTGCTCGTTGTGAGTTGGATCCTTCTAGGAGTTTAGAGTTGGTAGAGGATTCAGCCTAACAAAATCCTAATCTGGGCCCAAAGGTGGTGGTTTTGGCTCTCAATAAAGGTAGCAAAGTTGTGTTGACATTAGGATTGCAATAGAAGAACCCCAAAAAAGGGGCCCTAGAGAAGCCTCTAAAAGTGGGAAGGAAGATAGACCAAGAAAAAAAATAAAGGGGGATAATTTAGTGGAATCATGGTTAGTTAAGACTATTGACTCTCTTTTTCTAACCCTAAAAAATGATTTTCCCTTCATGGAATGCAAGGGGATTGAATAGCACCCCAAGAAAAAAGGTTGTTTGTGAGCTAGTTAGAGTGTATTCTCCTAATATTTTGTTTATTTAGGAATAAAAAGTGTATGTGGAAGAAACGAGGAGCATAGCTTCCAAGTTATGGAGGAGAGGCTAGAGTCAATGTGTTGGTGCAGAAGGCAGAGCTGGAGGGATTGTGTCTCTTTGGGACCCGCGAAAGGTGTCTCCCCTTTGATGGGATTCTAGTAGACATTTTGTGACCATGATTGTGTCTAGCTTTGATGTTGGGGAAATTTTCTTTCTCACCAATGTCTACTCCAACAGATCTTGGTAAATTTTGTCTATGGCCTCACATTCGGTAGTTAAGGTCTCTAGCTCCTTTACTTCCATGGATTGTGGTTGGAGACTTTAATGCTATTATTAGTCTAGAGGAAAAGCAGGGGGAGTGGAAAAACTTGAGCCTTCATCTTCACTTTTCATGGATAATATTTGATCTCTGAACTTGGTAGACATTAAGCCAAGTAATGGTGTGTACACTTGGATCAATAGGAGATGTGGAATGGAGTCCACTTATGAGAGATTAGACAAATTCTTAGTTTCTATATTTTGGATTGAAAATAGATGGATGACCAATTTACATATTCTAGATTGGAGGGGCTCTAATCATTGGCCTATCAAACTATCAGCATTGGTGTTTGGTGCCACTAAGAATCCCTCCTTTAAGTTCCAACTTGTGTGACTTAGAGACCCAACATTGTTGGATCTTGTGAAAGGATGGTGGTGGCATGGTATGTTTTCTCATGGGATAGCCATGTATTCTTTTGTTAAATGGCTTCAATTTGTTAAGTTTTAGCTTAATATATGGAATAGACAGTGTTTTGGGAATATTTTCTCAACAAAACTATCTTCCTAGAATCGGTTGGGTTCCATCACTAAATAGATTCAGGATCATGAGATCACAAAGGAATCCCTCTAAGAAGAAGGTGATGCTCTAAAGGAGTTAGAAAAATGGGAGTTGCTGGAGGAGATTTATTAGAAACACAAGTCTAGGATAGATTGGCTTCAAGAGGGAGATAGAAACACTACCTTTTTCTTTAACTCCGTTAAATACAAAAGGTGTGAGAATTTGATATCTTCACTTGTGTCATCCTAGGGGATCCAAATTTCTTTATTTCAAGATATCTTGAATGAGGCTACCTATTATTACTCTTTTCTATTCAAGGAGGAGTCTTCTCATGGGTTTGAAGAGGAGAATTTTATTTTGAATTGTATTCCCTTAGTGGTTTGTAATGAAATGAATGAGATGCTCTACAACCCTATATCTCTTGATGAGCTAGAAGGGGTTATCTTTCAAATGGAGGGGAGGCATCAAGGCCTAATGGTTTTCCTATAGATTTTTTTCCAAGAATTATGGGAGATTATCATATATTCAACTTATTGGCAATAGTGCAAGAATCTCAAAGGAACAAGCAAATGTTGAGAGAAATGAATACTACTTTTCTTGTGCTTATTCCTAAGAGAGAGCGAGCTAATTCTTTGGATTTTTTTAGGCCTATTTCTCTCTACAATGTGGTTTATAAGATCATTTATAACTTAATAACAGAGATAATTCATGGCTTAACAGAGTTATTTTAGAATCGAGCAGGGTGGAGAAAGGTGGTTTTGTGACTAGGAGATAAATTATGGATGGGGTAGTAATTGTTGTTGAGGCTATTCGTCCAATGAAAAACTCCAAGGAGAAGGCTATGTCTATGAAGTTAGATATGGCTAAAGCATATGATCAAGTGAGATGGTCATTTTTCCAAAAGGTGCTCATTGTATTTGGGTTTGGAAATGATTGTGTTAGTTGGGTAATGAGTTGTGTTACATCCATTTTTTATTCAGTTCTTATTAACAGTGATTTTGCTACCATGTTTGGGGCCTCTCGAGGCCTTCAATAGGGGGATCGCATGTCACCTTACTTATTTATTATAGTGGTTGAGGCTTTGGGTAGATTTTTAAAATAACAAGTACAACTTGGCCTTATGTAAGGATGGATATGGGGGGTAGGACTTCCTTCTCACTCTCATTTGTAGTTTGTCTATGACACAACCTTGTTGGGGGTTGCCAAGATCATTGAAGCAATCAACTTTATGTGTGTGTTGAAAATTTATCAAGTTGAATTGAGGCAAAGGATAAATGAAGCCAAATCTTGCACATTTTTTCAGCATTCCTCCTCTTATTCAATCTAGAATTACTCAGATTCTTAGGTTTCAAATTGGTTCCCTTCCCCTAGTGTATTTGGGTATTCCCATTTTAGCTAGCCCAGTGCCTAGGGAGACTTGGAAAAATGTCCTTGATAAGTTTTAGGGAAAATCAACAATTGGACTTCTAGTGTCAAAAATTGCATAACCTTGCAATTTCACCTACACTTTTGTATCCACTTTAGTCTCCACTGCCTTAGTATTTTTTTAGTCTCATCTTAGCCCTTCCACCAGCCTTTTTCTCTCTTAGAATGCTCAAGACCCTGTTTTAGTAGAAAATTTCTTAAACCAATTTTGCGTTAACCTTGTGTTTTTCTCATTTCCCACCATTTTTTAGCGTAATTTGTTTGGACACTAGCATGTTGTGCAAACATCTATGCATTGCAATAACATCCTATGACATTTTAATGTTAAAATGATAATTTCTAAGCATCTTGCCACTTGTCCCCTACCTTGGTTGGTGGAAATAGCTCAAGACAACATGTAATGGCTCAAGGATCTCCTTTTCCCTCCTCTTCTCTCTTTTAAATCTATCTTTTCACTTCTATTGCTTTCTCTTGAAATCTAGTGATATCTCTTTTCTTTCTCTCTCAAGAAGTCTTTTTCTCTTTCTCTTAAGCTTGCACAGCTTTCTACAGCTTGTTATAGTGGTTTCAAAGTTCTCACAATGTTCTCTACATCTCTCTTTCTTTCTATCTCTTTGACTTCCTAGAGTCTTGCAGGTATATCTATTTGTAATATTTCTTTGAGAATCTTGGGATTTATTACATCCCTTGTCTAAGAATTTTTCTGTCTCGTCTATTTATCTATATTTCTATTTGGTTGTCTATGGATGTGGAAACACTGAAATGAGGGTTTTGACTGAGGCAAGCCCCTAAACATCCCCAACGATTTTCTTGTTCTTATGTGTGAAGTATCAAAGTTGTAGCTTTTCTGGAGGCTTCATTCTTGGACCTCTTATTAGTGCCCTCTTTGTTCTTTTTCATCTTTTTCATTTCCTTTTCACTTAACTTAGTGTTATTTCATCTTTGTTACTTTTTGTTATTTCAATATATTTCCAATATTTTAGTTATTAAACAATCAATAGGTTATTTGCAGGTTTTTGTGATAAACTCAATTGTTGGTCCATACAAGACTACAACATGTCATGGGGACATTTGCATGTCACGTTTTCATCCTTGGATAAGAGATTGCTAGTTTTTCTAGAAGATCTTTGCAACCTACTCTTTTGGTCCCTATTATTCTCTTTTATTTTTCCTATATTTTAAGTTCCTAGTAATCAGTATAGTAGTACTCATCTTGTTGATTTTTGTGACATTCTTAGTTTTTGATCCATACAATACACCGATGTGCCACGAGGACATCCTCAAAGGCCTAAGAGACCAATCATTTATGTGACTCTGGCTAGTATTTCTCCTAAAAATACTTTTTCTAGTCACGGGGTTCCTGTTGAAAGTGATACACCATATCTTTACATGAAATTCATGCAATCTAAGGCTCCCTATTATAGAGTGGTAGACCATAATTATAATACTAGAATGAATCAACATAATCTTAATCAACCTACTTTTTCACCACCCTCTCAACCAAGCCTTCCTCAAGAACCTAGACCTACAGCTAAGCAACTAGGTGAGTATGACCTTATCGAGAAAATTTGTGTTACTCCTACCAAGATCTCATTTTGGGATTTTCTTTAGACTACTTTGGTTTACCAAGGTATGCTTTAGGAATCCTTGCAAAATATTCTCTTGCCTTCTTTATCTAGGCCGATGAAAGTTAATATGTTGATAGATCATATTCGTGCGGATTTTTTGAATGTTACATTCTATCGGCATGAACTCTCACCTCTGGAAGTGCAGAAGCAAAAAAATCCTTTGTTGGTGATAGTTTACATTAATAATATTGGTATTAGGCATGCTCTCATTGATATTGGTTTGACACTCAACATATGTAGCATTGATTTATTTCCTAAAATTAAAGTTGATTCGACTTCCCTTGTTGCTTCCTCATATCTTTGTGGGTTTGATAATGTTTGTTGACAAGCCTTAGGGACGATAATCTTTCCTTTAAGGTTGGAACCCATTATTGTACCCACCTGGTATATGTTATATTGGGACTGTTACCATATAATATTCTTTTGGGAAGGCCATGGATTCATGTGTTGGGAGCGGTTACTTCTACTTTACATAATTCCATGAAGTTTGTTGCTAATAATGAGGTGATCACAATCAAGGTTGACCCTAATTTTGCACACTTATGTGAGATGGTAATTTTTGGTCAAACTTTGGTTTCACCTACTCTTAAAAATATTATTCCTTCATTATCTTCCAATGCATTGACATCTACTCTAGTAGTACCTATTACAAAGGATACTCTTGAAATAGATGTCCTTGAAGAAGATCCTCCAAAAGTAGGAAATCCTAAGTCTGCTCCTACTTCTCTTAAACTGAATGCATGTCTTGGTGAAGATTAGGGATCATTGAACTTCACCGAATCTTATGTTAGGGAGTACAATGTATATCTAACATACAAAAAATATTATTCACACCAGTTATCAAATATGATTATTCTTTTGTATCACGAGATAATGTGAACATCAATTGTAATGTCCTTAACATTGATCCTTCCCCTTTTGACGAGTTGCAATCACATTATGGTTCAAGATTAAATATTATTTTTAAGCATGGATACAAAGGAAATGGTCTTGGGTGCATGGAACAAGGAGTTAAGGTCCCTTTAGAATTTACACCTCACTCTTTTGTAAGGGTTTTAGGTTACAAACCTTCTCATTTTTCTCTATTCACTCCTCCATTGACTAATATCCTTATGTCTTCTTGTGAGCAATCTCTTGGAATTTCAATTCACACCTCTGGTATGTGAATTAGAAACAAAAAGCTATGTACAAATTAGTTGTTCTTTGAATTAGGAGGGGAAGCTCCCTCTTTGTTGATTATGCTTAAAGAAAGTAAACTAAACTAATTTTCCAATATTTTTTCTTAGCTAAGAGCACAAGGTTATACAACGTTAGCACCATAGCTGATATTTTCTCTTTTAGAATTTCAACTATGACTAAGCCTACTCTAATGATGCTTTTAACAACTCAAGTAAACTTGGAGCTTGAGAGTTAAAAGTAAACAAGGAATGATCTTGGTAACATAGTTACTTAAACAAACTATCTTTCAATACACACCTAAAGACTTATTGTACTATTTGATGCAAGCTGAAATAAAGATTATCTAAGTAGAACATATAAAACAAAACTTAAGAGAGTGGATCAAAGAAGCAATGCAAGCATAAGATTTCCTTTCTTAAATTTCCTACGTTTATTTTATTTAAATACAACATGCAAATTACTGTGAAGTCCAAGCTTTGCAACTTCATATGTATGCGTAGAGCACTAAAATGAATTATTTTTCATAAGTTATTGTAGCGAGTGGTGGATTTGATTTTTTGGTTGATTTTATCAAAGGGCATCATCTACACCATTTTTGAAGTGAAATTATGTTATTTTTGTGCTTGTTTGGAGGAACAAAAGGTTTTAATTTGCAATATGGATTGAATTTTTCAAAAGAAGCATAGAAAACAATTTTTAAAGTGGAATTGTGGTAGTTTTCTACATGTTTGAGGAACACAAGAGGGAAGAAATTTTGTCTAATAGGTACTTCAACTTCCAATTTGGATTGAATATTTTGAGGAATATTTCACTATTAACATTCATTTTGTGCTTGAATTTTATAATTATGGGAGATAAAGCTCGTAATAAGAGAAGAAAAGACATTGACTCCTCAAGAAGTTGAAGCAAATAAGAAAAAGAGAGACAAAGA
Organism: Sequoia sempervirens; assembly: GCA_007258455.2. Taxonomy (NCBI): domain Eukaryota; kingdom Viridiplantae; phylum Streptophyta; class Pinopsida; order Cupressales; family Cupressaceae; genus Sequoia; species Sequoia sempervirens. Next base: position 11,526 of record VDFB02237098.1, read on the forward strand.
CAAAGAGAAAGAAGAATGAGAATGAAATCAATGAGCGATGGTGGAGCAACCAATTCAACAACTATTGAAGATGAAAACATTGAAGATACCATAGTTGTAGATGAAGCTAATTTGCAAGGAGTCAATTTGGAGAAGAATATGATTATACAAACAAGTCCTACTATGTCTTCAAATCCCTCTTTGAATATTAAGGAGAATGTTTCAATATGCACAAATCCAGGTATGTCTTCAAATCCACATGTTAGTGAAATGGTAAATTTGTATGTAGAAGTTTTACAAGATGCTGGATTTAATGATGTTGACATTGACTATATTCAGAGAGATGAAACTTTTATAGAATTTGTTGAAAACAAAAAAGAAAAATCTTTTGTTGCAAATGAAAATCAAAATGATCATTTTCTTGAAAATGAAAACAAAACCTATATTTTTGATGAAAATAAAAATGAAAATGAAAGCCGTTTTGTTGATGAAAATGAAAATGAGAACCGTTTTGTTAATGAAAATGAAGATGAAAATCATTTTATTGATGAAAATGAGAGTAGAAAATGAAAATGAAAACCATTTTGTTGATGAAAATGAAAATGAGAACCATTTGTTGATGAAAATGAAATTGAAAACCATTTTCTTGATGAAAATGAAAATGAAAATTAAAATGAAAGCCGTTTTGTTGATGAAAATGAAGATATAGAAAATGTAAAAATGAAAATGAAGATGAAGATGAAAATGAAGATGAAAATCTAGAATGTGATGTTGAATTTAATGAAAATACTTTTTAAGGTGGGAGGTGGTGTTTTCAATAATCTTCTTGATCAAATTTCTTGGAGAGAAATAAGAACACATGCGAGAATAGAACCATACACCAAATTATTTTATGTTTAATAGAATTGCATTTCAATGTCAACTAATGATGCAATTGATGAGAATGCAAAATGAGGAAAGTAATGAAAAGGTTAGGCAATTATGTGAAAGCCAAAGAAAAGATCAATCATTAAAACATGCTATGTCTCTTGTTGCTAGTGCCATTCAATCTGTGGGAAAAATAGTCGATCTAAAGATGAAAAGCGACAGAAGAGCTATCTTTGCTATAGTTAACAACTTTGAATAAAACAATGGTAAGCAATATTAGTGAAGTTTTAAAAATACATCCTAAAATATTGTTAAGAGCGGCAAAAAGAAGAGAAAGTATAGAAAATGATCCTATCAATCAATGTTGGAGTTTCAGTGGATGACTGCCAAGGTCTGATATAAAATTGAACGTTGAAATTAAATCTTTGATCAAAAAATATTGGCTTGATAATACTAGGGTTTCATCTAATGCTAGAGATGTTTTAAAATTAAGGGTGGGGTCCAAAGTTCATGATCCTCACCCAAAACACCTATTAGATACAACACAAACTGAATTTTATAGAAAATTTTGTGGTGATTTGGTGTTACTTGGTAATATTAAAATAAGTCAAAGGTCTTTTGAAAAATGTAAACCCTAGTATGTAGAAATTAATAAGCAATAAATATCTTGTTGTTGTAAAATACATGTTCAATTTCATTATTTTTATGATGTTTTTCAATATATACATTGTACCTTGTATTCTAACATGATTATCTGAGTTGTGAGTATTGATGTGCCACTAAAGCAATAGAGAGTTTATTTCAGGTTTGTTTTGTGAGAAAATAATGATAAATTATTTTATTTAAGTTCTTGTAT
>VDFB02237100.1:0-25693 GCA_007258455.2 Sequoia sempervirens
ACACTCTCCACTAGACTCCCTTGTACATGGTTTTTGGTTGCTTCTGGAATAGTAAACTTTATGTTGTATTTGGGTCTTGTGAATTTGACTTATGGTTGTTATTTGGTTACTTGTTTAATTGATAATGCAGTATTTAATTGTGATTAGTTTCATAGCTTTAACTTGTTATGTGATTCGTGAATGTTGATGGTTGTCTCATTGTATGCCTTGAATTATATTTGTCTTGTACTATGTTGTTCATGAGTCAGTTTGGCATTCATGTTCGGGTTCTCTTCCTTGTCACCTCTGATCACGGGGGTGGGTTATGTTATAATTCACATGGTTGGGTGGAACGTGCTCCGCACCCATTGGGTTCCCCATCTATAGTCTATCTTCTCAGCATTTATGTAGTTGGTGTTGAACTAGTGTTCCTTTGTAATTTTGATTTCATTGTATTTATGTTATCCCACATGTTTGAGAAATTTGATGTAATTATTTATCAAGAGCTTGTAATGTAATATTAAAAATGATGATGTAATAGTTAGGATCGATTGTAACTTGTTAAGAGAGATTCATTATGATTGTATTATGTGATGTATTAATATTCTTGCTCTTGGTTATTAGATGTATTCTTATTCATGGTTTATAATATTAATAGTTATGTTGTTATCTTTTACTTTCGTTGTTTGTTGTTTGTGAAGTAACCTTGCGTGCCCCAGAGAATGTAACGTTGACTTGTTGTTGTGCTATGTAAATGTAATTAATATGTAAATGTAATTAATGTTTAGATGCATGTTTACCTTATGTTTTAAAAAAAATAAAAAAATTATGTGCTTTGTGTGTGTTCTCTGGGGATCGCACGGCGGGCGTTACAACTTGGTATCAGAAACAAGGTTGCAGCACTGAGATCTTTGGTTAATGTTGCTACCATGTTTAGTTGTGGTGAGTCGTTGTGTCAATACGGATTTAGTTCTACCCTTGTGTCATTCGGGTGTAGATGAGCATGTTGAGTCTTATCTTGTTGAGTGTGAGAGTTATGTTGTTCAACATTCTCTTGTGTGTTCTCTTAACTTTGAGTTTGAGTGAGGTCAAGGTGACTTTGAAATTAGTCATATTGTCTTATCTTCGTGCATCTTCTCTTTGCGTGTATGTTTGTTGACCTTATATTATGTGAATTATTTTTTTCCTCATTCTACCTCTTTTGATGTATGTGGGCGTTGATTGTATTCTATGTAATTTTAAGGCTATATGCTGAAAATTCATTATGAGTAATGAAGGTTAGAAGTAGAAATAGATAAAAGAATGACTTTAGTGTTATCTTAGATTGAGATTGCATGTATTTTTATTGAATTATACTATATAAGTATAAAAGGAATGTAGTATAGTATAATCATACTGTCAAGTAGTGATCCATTAAAATAATTATGATGGTTCCTTTACGATTGGTGCAAGTGAGTGACTTGATCATGTAACATGTATGAAATATTGTTAGGGTGAATCTTCGAAATTAATTTAACAAACTTATTTTTAGTGTGTGCCTTGCAAAGAACACTTCTTCTATCTCCTCGTGTTTTTGGATGCATAAGTTTTAAGGGAATGCTCTAGGAGTACATTGGTTATTAAATGCTTATATATGCTAGTTAATTTTAAGTTTTATGAAAGGAAGTTGTGCATAACAAGTTTAGGAATAAATTTGAGTTTTCAAAATTTTCTTCATAAGTATAAATTCATAGGTGAAGTTGATCATATATTATTTGCACTAGTGTATAGGGAAAAATCTTATAGAATTGAAGTTCGTAGAGTGCTAGAAGTGTGGTAAGAATGTTGCATTGTATGAGTGTGATTAGGGGTATGGGTAAAACAATCTCCTAGGTATTTTCATGAAGTAAAAAAAATTTAAATATTTTGATTTTATAAATGTGTTGTACTTGGATGGTGTTTAAAGGCCTTGTGTTGATCAAATAAATGTTTTACCTTAGGAGAAAATGTGATGATGTATGTTCATTTAATGAAATCTTGAATTAATACAAAATTGATGTGTTGTGGTGTGTAATTGATTGACGATTCTTCTTAATTGTTATTGAATCTAGTATGTAAATAAATGGTAATGTTTTGTGTTGAAAGACAATGCATTTTGACATGTATATGATGTGTTTCTATGTTAAGTGCACTCTCCCCTACAAATGTAAATGATATAACTTGGGTAAAATGTTGTTTCATGACATGAAAATAAAAGTTTCTTTATGCGTGTATTAGTATAAATGATGGAAGCAAATAGGAATTCTATAATTGAAAGACATTGATATTTATCTCTGCTAAAGTGTATGATGTAGTAAATGGGGATAAAAATATTTTCTTGTGAATAAAAAGGATTATTATGTGAAAAAAAAAGAGAGAGTATGTTTGTTTAGGAGAAAGCAGGTGAGAATTGTTTAGGCTTATGGAATTAATTCTAGCTTTAAGGGAGTTGATAAAATTGATCTTTGAACTTGAGGAAGAGGATAATGTTGATATTTAAGGAATTGTAAATGTGATTAAAGAGTTTATAAATTTTGAAGAAAAGTATGGAGGATGTTGGGAGTACTTGTTTTTGATATGTGGCATCAATCATATATATGCATATGAGAATAAGGAAAATTTGTTTTCTATAATAGTAGGTATGAATGTATTCCTTGTTTTGTGGAAACCAGTATCTGTGCAATGTTTGTGTGTTGTGTTAAACCCGTGCTTGCTTTGTGTGCCCATGGAACGGTGATACTGTGTACCCATTCATGGAGACTATATTGTATTTGTTGGTGTGGAAATTAGCCATACCATTATGTGTGCGTGTATGTTTATTACCTGATTGAGGGCCAACCCACGTGTGGTTGAAAATATGTACATATAAGAGTAGCCAAAAGCTAGTTTCATGGATTCTTTTCTTTTGGTTCTCTAGTCCCTCAATCTGTGAAGGGGTAGTAGCAGCCACAAAGTTCCTTGGGCAGAGTGTGTAGCGTACGCATATTGCGACGCAGAGTATTTTAGCTCAACCGATCCTGAGGAAACGTACTCACTACTTCCCCTTATGATGGATCAGGGTACTTGATTCATATGTGCCAGCCTAAACCCCACAGTTTTGAGTATAGCAGCATTGGTTGTTAGTATTGGTCTGGCCGTCCATAGGGACGTTGAGCTGACATTAGCGAGTGAACCTCGTCCGTATGAGAGGTGAAGCTCGAGTAGCCCCATATTGATATGCTCATATATGTATTGCATACACCGTATTTGCACATGTTCCGACATGATGCAATGGATACGATGCCACACCCCACTGATGTTCTGACACAGTGCTAGTGGTGATGCCGTGTTGTTGATGGTAGCGAGCTAGGCTCGAGGACATGATGCCACGTGCATAGACACGTGAAGGTGCACTATGAGATGTGCTATGATAGCCTATTTGTGTGATGAGTGTAATGGGGCCTCACACACTTGTAGAGGGATACTCATGTTTTCTTTCGACAGTGTATGTGTCGGTTAGCATATGGGTAGGTCCTAGCCATGTATACCTCTAGCGACGGCGAGTACTTGCATGTGCCTTTTCCATGAGGTATCATTATTGCGAGGTGTGTCTAGCGCATGCCTACTTCTGCGGAGCCACAGACACACTGCCATGCAGCATATGACCAGTGTGTGCCTTCTCCGACTGGTGTATGACCATGCCGCACTGCGATGTGATGCGGGATGGAGGTCGAGGTGCACATCCTATGCGGGCAACCAAGGAGTGCATGGGCCACTTGGTTAGTCCATGTCGCGTGATGACGTGAGGCAGGGTGTAGCCGAGGAGCACACTCTGGTTCATGTGGATGGCATGCTCACTCTGCACCACATGAGGGCTATTGTTATAGCTGGACGATGTTCCCTCCTTCCTCATTTGGTGGCTAGTATCTAGTCACACAGTGTTGTATTGTGCAATTTTGAAGATTGAGGACTTCCTATATGATTGTTGATGATTTTCAATTGACCTTGAAGGCTGACATTTTGTTTATGTTTGATTGTAATGGTTTAGCCACACTTTGTGACTTATTCTCTCGTAGCCCTCATGGTTACATTTGATTTAGTGTTGACATTGCGCGCATTTCTTGCTTTACTGTTGAAATTGAATCTTATTTGATGTTTGTTTTATGACTTTGGTGGCTAAACTAGTTTATCCTTGTTGTTTTCGAGGTCAGCCATGTGTCGTATTATGATTCCTCTCCAAGGACGTATGAGGCGGACTTGGTGAGTGTATACGAGGAAGTAGACGCAGGGAACCTTGAGGATGGGGGTATGTGAGGCTATTTTATAGCTAGGACCCACTACCCACCTATGTGTGATGACTATCTCTTAGAGGCTAACCACCTTGTACAACAAGAGATGGGTCATAGTGGTCTTGTTTGGATGGTCTCACCATGTGTGTCTGGCCTATCACCATCAAGCCACTGAGTGTGAGGTATGGTTTATGTGAGATGGATTTTGGCTCTTGGCTCATGGATTATGTATTGTGGATTAGTATGCTGATTTTTGGCGTCCAGATGGACCCTTGTGTAGCCTTGTGTTGTGTAGTTCCCAGTGATGTGACTGTGTATGTATGTGTTAGAAGAATATTTCTTATATTTTGTGCCTATTGATGTAAAAGAGGGATAACCATGTTGTCTTAAATGTGGGTATATTGTGACTCTGTGGTATAAAATAGATTGGATATTATTGAGAATCGTAAATTGTGACTTAAAATATGTTACTAAAACATGATATGGTGTGTATTTTTGTTAATTTCAAGTAATCATTTGATGTGTTTTCCTTCTATGATATTTTGAAAATGTTTGTTGTGTAAATGGAAAATTGAGTTAATAGGAGTACTTGCTTTGTTATTAGTGCTGAAACCAAGTATGTTATTGTAAGAGATGTAAGGATTTATAAATAAAAGTAGTTAAGAAGATATTATTTTCAAATGTGAAGCCGGATAGTGATTCTAATTGTAATGATTTAGAAAGAGGGTGTACATCAATTATAGATTAGAGAAATTTTGGTACTAATGTGGTTATGTTTCTATTTTGAGCCATGTGACTTCCAGGAGTAAGTCGAGTTTTTAGGGGGGGAGGATGTAGTACCCCTCCATTCTCACCTGGGATGTGCAGGTAGTCTGGCTAAGGAATCAGAAGAAGAAGATGGGACAAGAGCTTCTAATGGTATTTTTGTGAGTATGATATTACATTATGATTGCATTTAATTGGTGATGCTTTTATATAGATGCAGTATTAGGTGGTGATGCAGTGAATTAGTAATTATTCATGATGATATGAGGTGATTTGTATATCTTAGTGATGTTGTTTTATATTCAATGTTGTAGTTGCTAATGTGGTTATGGTGAGGGGATGGCGTATCATCACTCGTTCGTGAGTGCCCTGCTACACTGCGATTCCTTCTCATGAGGTGCTTGTATTTAAATAGATATATTGTGCACAACATTGTTTGTATGCAGGGATTGCAGGTACATAGTCTCGATTCCACCTGCTTCGGTAGGACAGGGTGAGCACCTATAACCCAACGGTATAATGTTGAAACAGAGGTGGCAATGAAGTCATCCTGTCCCATGATGTCGGATCGTCTTGTTTAAATGGTTTTGTGCGTTCTTGTAATTGTCATTCTTTGTGGTCGTCGTTTGTGTTTTGTCGTACATTATTTATGTTGGTATTTTATAAGTTGTGATTGAATTAATTAAATAAGGGTAATATTGTTTATTAAAATGTTAGATTAAATTGTATTTAAATATTTAAATGTTTTAATTATTTTTTAAAAGTCATGTATTTTATTAAATGTTAATTAAATATTAAATTGTGTTTATTATTTTAATTAATTATCTTGTTGAGGATAATTGTTAGAATAAAATTATTTAAATTAATTAGATAATGTGATGTGCAAGTAAAGTTGTAAAAATAGAAATTAAAACAAAAAGTATTGTGGAATAGAAAAATAAATAAATAAAAGAATGAAAAAGATGAAAGAGCGAATGTGATTTGATATTTAACTGAAAAGCTTGCTTTTAAAAATATAATTTCTTTTATTTATGATTTTTGAGAGCTTTTGAAGGAAATGGGTAATATATTTTATTTAATTGAAATTTTTGTAAGTTTTTTTGAACACACAGAGGTTTTATGGAGGTTTTATGGAGAGAGAGTTGCACAAGTAAATTGTTCTGGAGTTTTTGGGGAAAAATAGTTCTTTCATTCTCTTGCATTAAATTGGGAAGGGTTTCAGTATAAAGCATTGGATTCGAGTTCAGGCACATAATTCTGGAGAGATGAATTCAAGCAGAAACTAGAAGCTCTTCGTAGATGCCAGATTCAAACGAACATCATCAGATTTCAAATAAGCGCAGGACTCTAGGTTCCAAATGTTTCATCTCATTCTTCTTTCTGTTTCAAAAAGAGATTAGATAAATAAATGCATAAATATAGTTGATTGTTTGAAAGAAAAGAAAACCTTAATTATAAATTTAATGATTACTAGTTAGCAAACCAATAGGAGAAAATTATTGTCTTTTGTGAAACCATTCTGTAATTTCTTTCATTATTTGATCATGAATAATATTGTTTGTATGTTCTTTCAAAAAAAATATAACATGGGTTGAGTAAGAAATTGGATACAAAGATACCTCTGTCTCATTAAAATTATTGTTTATATTCAGACAGATTTGTTTCTATATATATATAAAAACATAGTATTTTTATTTATTTTTATTGTTTTTATACTTGTTATTTGGTTGCGTCGAAATTTTTGTTCAGAATGAAAGTTATGTATACACAATGCTCGACACAAAATTTGAGGATTGAATAAAAAATATTGATATATAAAAATATAGTTAAAAGTAGTTAAAGTTAAAAAAAGAAAATCGTGAAATTCAAATTCGCGTTTCCTTTTAAAATAAAAATAAATATATAAAAAAATTATTTGGGAGTGGGGGAGGGCGGTAGAAATGCAGCCTCAAATACCTACTATTGTTTGCACTGGGGTTTTATGGCTAACTGCTTGGCTGATATAAAGGCCATCGGCCTTCTTATATGTAGTCTTTCTTTTTATTAAATTATATATTTTATTTTAATTTTATTTATATATACATATAACTAGCAATTGCACCTTGGTGTGCAATGGAATTTTCTTGAAGAAGCTGATGGAAGGTTAATTTGAGAAATTGTTGGTCTTTTTTTGCATACATTTATGTTCTACATGAGGTCAGTTGGTAGGCCATTTAGCAAATAATTTTTGTGCAACAAAGGTCTCAATGGAGAAGTTATAGCTTCAAATCAGGTATGCATCCACTTACAATGAACCAAACATGAGTGAGTTTGGACCATTCAACAAGTTTGGGTGAGTTTTGTAATGATGGTAAATATGAATGTTGAATTCCCTTCAATCATAGTATCACTCTATAACAACCAAAGTTGATATCAAATCAGCACAATGGAATTGAATGAAATTGCATATTCATATTTACAATTTGGTTCATCAAGCACACTACAGTCATCTTCATAAGAATACAAAACATAGATAATACCATTGTAATATCTAATAAATCATTCTCCAACTACCATATGGGCCAAAAATGGCCAGAAATAATCCCTCTCCTAAACTCCTACTATGTGTATAACAATATATAATAGTTATATAAACAAGGATGGATCGATAGTAACCCCTAGGAAAAACTATCTGGTGCATAAATTAAAGTGTACTCATTCAAGCTATAAATTGCTCTATTGTTTTCCTTGAATGTGACTACTAATTTGACTTGTCCCAATGTAGATAAGTACTAGAACATCACAGCTTAAAATAGTATCCAAAACGGTCCATAATGATGTATCATCTGTACCACATTTTGTTTCCTATTGAACTACGTATCAAATATGTTACACATGCTCCGTTGTCTTCCAAACTTGCGAGTACTTCCACAAGAGAAGTAGAAGATCATGAAATAGGTCTCTTAGAGAGCACATTCTATCATTTATCGACAAGGGGAAAAATGAAATAAAAATACTCTTATTTTCAAACTACAAATGGCAAGAATTCATCAAATATGAATTTACCTCTTCTAATGACTCCATGAATGCCCTTGCATTTCCCATAGAGCCCATATTAGGAAATAACATGTCAATATACAGTTTTCTCTATAAAAATTTTTAAACAGGACCAATGTAAAAAAATAGAATCAATATGAACTACCAAGAAAATTGGTTCGTAGTTTGCACATAAGAGGTTGGAATGGACTTGCTTTCTTTGTTTGGCACCATGCTTGCAAATTCCACCTTCAAACATGCAATTGGGAAAGGATGGTGTTGACCATCACCAATTTAAAATCTGCTCTATAGTATAATAATGGAGATACAACAATAGGAATTGTACACCAATTATTTTTGAGTTCACTGATGACAGGAAAGAGAAAATATTCTGGTTCCAAGATAAAGTGGTAGGGATAAAAAACTTACAATTTAGTACCAAAGTCTTTGAGATTCACATGATAACAAAGTTGTCAAAGCTTTAAAACTTACAAAAATTCAACTCTCTTCCTTGGTGAATATCGGAGTGGAGAATTTCCAATGGGTCCTAGCATTGCTTATCTTCCCATTGATTGGAAATGATCACCAGTTGGTTTCTGGAGGATTTTTAGTTCATTATAGTCAATATTATAAAAGAAAAACCAAAATAGTGAGTTGCCATAAATTTTATTTTTAGATGGTTAATGACTATTGTCTGGCATTCCCCACCCTTTAAAATAGCATGGCAATGAGATGAAAAACAACTGGCCAAGATTGTAAGCACATTCCACTAACCTGTAAATGCCTAGAAAATGTGGCTGAAATTTTCTAGAATTTAACATACCACCTATCCCATATTTATCAATGAATTGTATTCTGAATTAGGTGTTACTGGATAGTCCTAGCAAAAAAATGATGCTTTATAAATTCTACAAATATCGCAGACTAGTAGACCATGTGTGAGCAATGCACTTTGTCAAACAATTCATGAGTCTTTGGGTTGCTATCATATTTTTCATGCAAGTATTTAAACAGCAATCACATCCACCAAAAAATATGATCTCAATTAATCTTTTTGGTCTTCACATCCTGTTTTGAAGCTACAATATGGCAACACACTGCAAATATTTCTGCCCTGCTGCTTATTAACATAACAATATAAACATTTACACTTGTGAATGTACAATCTTGGCACAGTTGTGAGGTTGGCAAAGTTTGGCTTCACACCTACTGACTGTATATGCTTAAATCTTTTAACGCTTATCACCAAGTCTATTTAGTGTATATCCAGTGATGAATTTAGTTAACGAAACCAGATTATTGATCCATTATGTCAAACAATTTGTGTGCCCTATTCCAAAATTCCCATCTTGGTGCTCTCTGGGAAGTAAGTAAAGGATGCAGATTGTCTTTATGTCTTCCAATTGCACTTTTCTTAAAATATCTGATGCTCTTTCAACAAGCCCCCTTGTGCATATATGAGAAGCACCCACAACAGTTCATTGAAGTTGTTTGTCAAACAATTTGTGATCCTATAAGCATCAATCTCCATCTGAGCACTTACAGCTACAACAATTGATTTGTTTCTAAAGCCTAGGCAATTCACATCTCCTCCACATAGATGGGGCCAAAACAAGAAGCTTTGGTGATCCTAGTATATGCTTCCACACTTCGCATACATCTTTGTCCAAGCACTCACAAGTACAACGATTTATGCCTAAAATGTAGGAAATTCACATCCTTCTCTATATACATGGTAAAAATTTGATCACTTTCAAAATTATGAAGTTTAGCACTAATTATTTTGAGGTGAGAGTACAGTAAACACTTACAACAGAGGTATAAATTTATAGCATGACTTAAAAATCCAATTCTTGGAACTCCATTTAGGAGGGATGTTTTTGGAACAAAGGACATAGATATCAATGGAATTTATCTCCATCAACTTCATTTATCACTACACACAATGAATTACGTACCCAGAAAAATAAAATATCGGAACACATAAAAAATCGATTAAAAGCAAGAGAGGATAAATTTGGTAATGATAACACTATTAACTTGTAATGTGTGCAATGCAGAGTTCAAAGAAAAGGCATCGCAAAGACTCCGTTACAAGTCTTAAAGGTATGTTGAATTCCCCCTACACCCCTTTGATGAATTTGAATGTAAACAAAAAGGTCTTAAACCCTCAAACCCTATAAATTGCACTGTACCCACATTTAAGAAGCCATAAAACATCTCCATTAAAATCTAAACAAAATAGAGTAGCACATAATAATAGCAAATGAACAAAATTGATTGCAATTAAGAAAAAATACCTTTAAGTCGTAGTTGTGGTGGTGGTGAAATCTGCTGTGCGTAGAATTTCCTTGAGTTGGTCTGCTATTTCAGAATCTGGAACCATCCTCTCTCTTCTCCTGTTTACAAATTACTTTCTCCGCTTGTTTTGCATTCGACAATTGTGACCAAACCGGGCGAGAGGGTCACTCAAGCGGATCAAAAGCAAAAAATTCAAGAAGTTGTAGTGAGGTTTGTGATAGACCGTACGAGAGACTGAAATGATAAGAATGTTGACTTGATTGTGAGAGAAAGCTCTCAATGTCACCGCTTCATTATTACTATCCAAGGAGTTGGGGGGCAATAAATTTTTGGCTTCTGTGGATGAGATTTCTTTGATCGTCTTGCATCCTTTCTGCAGAACTGCACACCGTTGATTGTCAAATTCAGCCAGGTTCATTTCATAGACTGATATTTGCAAGTTGATGTTTTCTCCGTACACATGTCTGCGCATGGCCGATCTTTGACAGGGATGATCAAGATGAGTTTAATCATCTCCAGAGGGCTCCATACCGTTGATTTAAAATTTTAGCTTGGCCTCTTTCAAATAGGATGCTTAGGCGTAAAATATATATATATATATTTATTAAATATTATAATTGCAATTTATTTTATTAAATAATAATAATAATAATAATAATTATAATTATTTTATTTAAAATTATTTTATTTTAAAAAATGTAATTATAATTATTTGATTTAATATTATTTTATTACATTTTAAAAAAATGTAATTTTTGGTATTTTATTTAAAATGTTAAATAATGCTTTTATAAAGGTAATTATATTTTTTCGAGGGCATTATTTTATTATTTGTTTTGGTTGAACAAATATTTTAGATAGAAATTTTGCTTTGGTTCTTGTTTGCCAAGGAAAATTGAATTTCAGTATATTTGGTGATTAGAACCTGATATTATTTTTATAATTTAGTAAAAATTAGTTTAATTATTTTATTGGTAAAGGAATTTAATTTAAATCTTGCAAAATAAAATTTGAGTTTCTTTTACGTTATAGTTATCGTTTAGTGTTGTTCTTGTGGGAACCCTATTGCTTTGCAACCCTTGTTCCAAAGGCATGTTTAATATTGAATATCATACTTGTTTTGGTTATTCTTTTGGAATTGAAACTCGTTGATTGATTCTTGGAAGGATTGGATGATTTCTTAAGACCTTTGGTTATGTGTTGTTGCGAGAGAGTTAATGCCTCACATTTTCCCATTTTGAGTATTATGCCTTATTTGTTTTAGTTCAACCCTTGTCTGGATTTGCTTTATATTAGGGGTCTTAGGGGGAGTGGTTTTTCGTGGGGGTCAATGCTTCAGTTGGAGGAAGGGCCAGTAGATCCCATGAGATCTATGCGATGATACTCTCCACTAGACACCCTTGTACTTGGTTTTTGGGTTGTCTCTGGAATAGTAAACTTTATTTTGCTTCAGATTCTTGTGAATTTGATTTATGGTTGTTATTTAGTTACCTATTTAATTGATAATGCTTTACTTAATTGTGGTGAGTTTCATAGCTTTATCTTGTCATGTTTGATTCATGGACGTTGATGGTCATTTTATTGTATACCTTGAGTTTGTATTTGTACTATGTTGTTCTTGGAGTCGGTTTGACACTCATGGTCGGGTTCTCTTCCTTGTCACCTCTGAGCATGAGGGTGAGTTATATTATAATTCACATGGTTGCAGGTGGAAAGAAGTGCTCTCTACACGTTAGGTTCTCGATTAGCGATCTATCTTCTGTTTGTGGTGGTGTTGCACTAGTGTTCACATTTATGAAATTTAGATTTCATTATATATGTATCCCTGCGTTTAGGAAATTGATGTAATTATTAATCAAGAGATTGTAATGTAATATTAAAATGATGTATTAGATTAGGATCAATTGCTTGGCAAAGAGATTCATTGCCGAATTTGTATCATATGATGTATTAATATTCACCGGCTCTAGAGCTATTGGATGTATTCTTTATTCATGGTTTATAATATTAATAGTTATGTTATTATCTTTTACTTCGTTGTTAGTTGTTTGTAAAGTATTAACCTGTTGATGCCTTGGTGACTAAGCATAATGGAGTATGTAATGTAATGTGTTATGTGATTATGGTTAATGTTTCTTGCATGTTTAATTGTTTTGTTTTTTAAAAAATAAATTATTTGCTATGTGTGTGTTCTTTGGGGTTTTGCAGTGAGGCGTTACAAGGTATGTTTCACAATGGGAAATGAAACAATTAATATCAATGCCTCCTTTTGTTGAAGATGACAATGTTGATGTCTATGATCCACTATATTCAGCTGATTACGAACGTGTATTTGATTTAGTTGTTATAGGTATGTCCAAATTGATTAATTTAGTTAAAATCAAGATTTAAATTTATATATATATATTCTATGTTTAAGTAAGTTTCAAATATAAAATATAAATTTTTACAACTTTTAAATGTATAATTTACTTAAATATGTAAATATGTGGTGTGTGTATAGGAGATATTTTCATTGTAGTTGCAGATCCTGAAAATGCGGAAGGTGTAGATTACTATCTACTAAGATGTACACAACCAAAGATAAAATTGGTCGAATCGATGACAGATGGTGATGGACAAGACTATCCCATTGGATCAGTCGTTATTGGAGGCACATATTATCAACAAATAAAGATAGATAAAAATGGTATTATATTTGTTGATTATAGGCCAGGACAAAAGGTTCTACATTACAGTCACTTAGTTTTGGCAACAAAAATAAATTTAGAAACTTTACCTAAAAGAGGGTGTGCCAAACAAAAGTGGAGGTTGCCTATTGAAGATCATGAGAAGATTTTAGAGATAATTAAAGATAGAGAGGATCTAGATTTTATGTACCAGGAGCTTTAAGTTGTTTTTTGGATACATGTGTACACATTTATGACTCCAAATCTAGATAATTTATATATTTGTATTGATTGGACATGTGACATGATTTAGAATGGTTTTTTTTTTAGAATGTGACATGTATGTTAGATCATATATATGCTTGATACAAAACCCAGTGACTTTAAAAATGTTTTAATTTACATTTTGCCTAAACTCCTTTAAATAATCTAAATTTCCAATTGCATTTTTACATGTTGGACATGGTTCATTCTTTTAAACTTTCACTCTTGAGAATCTCTAGAAATTCCTTTATATCATCTCTCTAGATTCCTTGATTGTAAATTTTTATGTTTAACACATGGAATTGTTAAACTTTCACTTTCAAATCTTTGAATTTAAATATTTGTTCAACTCCACCTATATACATGAGCTAGATTGAATATATATACGTGCAACAATATGTACAAAACCTAGTCTATGTTCCAATTTTGCATTTAAATTTATTTATGTTCCGTGGAATCTTAAGTTCACATTCAAATCTTTAATTTCATTTGAACATTCAACTCCACAAACTTGTATAAAATTATCTAGTTGATTTGGTGTTTTCAAGTGGTGAAGAATCTAGACATAAATGTTGTCTCTAGTTTTCTTTATTTTTTATACATTACTAATGCACGACATTCAATAATTTTAAATGATCATTTGGATTTTCATGTATCCTAATCATCACATCCTAATTTTATTAAATTTTCATTAGGTAAGCATCCCTCATCCTAGAATCATTTAAAAATTATCCATCTAGATCCATCTCAAACATACATCCATTCTCCATCCTTAATAATAAAAAAGCATCACTTAAACATCAAAATTTGGTTACTTGGTCTCAATCTAGTCCATACATCATATTGTCCTTTCGTCATCACCCAAAGTTTTCAACATCTAGGGACCTTATCCTTAATCTAGACTATCATCCATTTCAAATCCAATCTCCTAATAAAAAATCACTTGACCTTATAATTTGATTTCATCTTTAAAATCCAAATTTACTTAAGAATATTAGCTCCTATCTTTTAAGTATAGAACTAAATTATTTATCCATTTTGTTAATGTTAGATTGTATCTAGGTTCTCTTGGTTTGTCCTTTCTTGTTCACCTTAAGGTGCATTGGAATATATGAACATTGTAGTGAATCATAGTGATGGTGTTTGGGGTGCTTGAGATAGCTACATTTTGGCATCAATTTAGCTTTGTTTACCATGTATAGCTTGAGACCATGTATGTAATTTGGTCTATCTTTCTAGTACAATTAAATATGGATTGATCAATTTTTAATTTATATAGAATTGTCATCAATTTTTAATTTAATATTAAATGTGCATGTCTTTCAAGATTTAAATATATATATCAATTTCTAATTACATATATATAAATGTTCCACATGGAATTCTTAAACTTTCAAAACTAGAAATTTGATTTCATTTACATTCAACTCCACTAATAGCTTGCATGCTTTATTTTAATTATATGGTTCATTCTTAAGTGAACACTTTCAAACATATATATATATATATGATTTCATTTACATTCAACTTGACACAAGTATAGCTCATCATCTAGTTCAAGAATTCTTTGCATGCACATTCAAATGAACATGTGTATTAGATTATATGGAATTAGAAATTAGGTTAATGTAGAGCATGATATATGCACAATTTAAATGTATTTAACTTTTACTAACTTTAAAAATGAACATTTAGAGCTTTAAAGAATTCAATCTAACTATCATCTATTTCCAATTGCATTTTTATGTTCTACTTTAAAATGTATAGCATTAATCTCAAGCATATTTGCATTCAATTTTTTCTATTTCTTGACCTATTTATTAAAGACAAATTCATTTGAACTATTTATTTAAATTAATTACATGTACATGTCCATCTTTTAATTTTACAAATAGCAACCATTAGATAGTGGAGTCCAACATTTTGATTTCACAATGTATTTAGTTATCTATATATGTACAACAAGTGCATTTGAACAAGTTACCATAATTTAAATTTAAATAAAGGTACTTATAGATGTAATGTAAGTGATTTCATCAAACCATAATAATGCACGTATATAACAAACCTCTAAGATTCAAACCATAAAACATAAATGTATGAATGTGACATGTAAATTATAACAAGTATATATATGTGTACCATAAAACATAAGTATGTAACACGTCCAAATGTTCAATACATAAATCATAAAAAGTGTCCCCAACATATAATAAAATGATCTCAGACATGTAATGCTATAAAACAAATCTCAAAGAGAGGGATGTCTGTTATGAATAGAATCATTAGATCTATGGCTCGATCTCTCCCTCGACCTCTCCCTCGATGCATGGCTCGATCTCTCCCTCGACCTCTCCCTCGATCCATGGACCGATCGCTCTGTTGATCCAAGATGTGTGGATCCATGTCCCGATCCAATATCTCTCGATCTATGTCATGAGCCTCGTCCCAACCCCTGCATGTGTTCAAGTACACATATATATGTAAAATTATCTAAAAATTTTACAATGTACTTGAGTTCAATGTGTTCAAACTTAAACATCAAGTAATTAGTTTTTTAAAATTAAATTTAAATGTACCTCATCTACATACTGCATGGGATCGCCATCATGCTCCAAATTTCCAAAGTCTGGGAATTCACCATACTGCTTAAAATTTTCAAGTACACAATTTCAATCAGGAGTTAAACCCCTAGAAGTTTTTAAAATGCATTACATAAATTTTTAGAACACAATTTTAAAAATATATACATGTATTTAAATTATAAATTGAAAGTACCTATTGTGCCTGCTTGAAAGCTCTACCAATGTCACTAAGATCATGAGAATGTAAAGACATTGTAGGGGGCTCTGTAGCATGTACAGTATCAGTAGCAAAACGAAGTCGACTATATGTCCCATGGACAGGATCAGGTGTCGCAGTAGCCTCAACGTGACCTGTAACATCCTGATGACCACCTGGGCAAGCTAAAGGATCAACAGAAACATGATGTGCATGGGATTCTGTAGGCTGATGTGGAATATCCTGAGCTGCATTTGCCACACTGTGGCTCATATCTGTATGAGGATATCGTTGTCTAATAAATTCTGGTACCCTATCAAGAGCAATCCCATGGTCCTCACTGATAACCTGATATGCTGCTAGTAAATCCAAAATTGAGAGTCTACACGTATTACGCAGAGTCGTGTGGGTCATATGCTCGACATCTGCAAGAGTAGGTAGATCAGCACTAATAAATGGATCATACGATGCAGATGTAGCCTCAGTGGGAGGAAGGTTGATCCGTGGGCGTAATAAATATCTACCAACTCGATCAGATGAAATCTGATCAATCTAGTCACAGCGGAGAGTTTATTCTGAAGTTGTGGGAGAATGAGCTGCTTGGTGGCTGTTAGTCATTTCTTGAGCTAGGGCACCCGCGCCCTAGCTCTTTTCCTGCCTTTTTCTGTCTCTGCGCGGCGTGGGGAGGGATTTGCCTGTGTGCTGGGGGGGGCATTTCTTCTGGGTGTTTTGGGGGGTGGTTTGGGGGGCGTTCGGTGGCTGGGGGTCTCCTTTTGCCCGTGGCCATCCGCCTTTTCTTTTCTCTGGTGTTTGGTGCGCGCGGCCAGGCATTTGGCCGTGGTTGGGGTGAGTAGGGAGTTAGTTTTGCTTGCTTGGTGGAAGGTGGGGTTTGGTGTAGGGTGTGGTGCTTTGCCTCGTGTTGGAGTTGGTTTGATGTGGGGTTTTGCCAGGGGGACAGTGGTGTGCTTTCAGCTGTAGGGTGTGGGTTTGGGTTGTGCCTCGTCCTTTCCTCAATGGAGCTAGGGGAGCCTTCGGGGGAGGGACCCAAGTTGGATTTCCGTACCGCTCTTGGCTCGAATCCCTTACCTTCGGAGGCCCGTCTCCATGATAATATCTTATTTTCTCAGAATCTAGAGAAGAATAACGTTGGTTTGTCAGGAGGGTTTCGTGTTCCCAAGATTAACGGTTGCCTTGAAAGGTGTAACGAGAGGCCGAATGTGGTGATCCCGATGGGGATGCTCGCTGAAGATATTGAATACTACTCACGACATTCGTTGTACTGCAAATTTTTGGGTTTGAAAATTTCATTGCAATTTTTGGAGTCCTGGGCCAGGAGGACTTGGATGCCAGTAGGTGAGATGGAGATTCGGCTCCTCGCCAATAACTATTTCATGGTCACGTTTGATTGCATGGCAGATAGGATCAAGGTTTTTGAAGGAGGCCCTTATTTTTACAACCAGGTGGGCTTGTTCATTAAGCCATGGCACGCTGGTTTCAATCCGGCGGAGGAACTTCCAAATCAAGTTCCTGTTTGGGTTCGTCTTCCAAGGCTCCCTGTGGAATGTTGGCGCGAGGATGTGTTGCATTTATTAGCTTCGAAGTTGGGGAAACCTGTGGGTTCGTCACAACATACACAATTCAAAAAGGTAATGACTTTTTCCCGATTCTGTGTAGAAATTGACTTAAGTAAGCCACTGCCAGACTCTTTGGAAGTGAGTGCAGGAGATTATTCATGGGTGCAGCAACTTGACTATGAAACATTACCTTTCCGTTGTCGTTTCTGTCATGAGTACGGTCACCTCCGGCGCAGGTGTCCAAAGGCCAAGCCTTTGGAGGCTCAATCTCCTCTGCCTTCAAATAATGCACCTAGAGGGGATAAGGGCAAGGATACCTTTCAGGGTTTTGGTAGCAGGGAAGATGGTTTCACTACTGTTATAGGAAAAAATAGAAATAAAGGTCAAAAAAGGTCTATGAAGGATAGGCAGGAGGAGGATACATTCAACAGATTCGAGGTGTTGGAAGAGCTCAGTCAACAGGAGGTGAACCCAGGATTTCTTGATCTTGATCATGGGACTCTGGATATAGATCAGCATGGCCCTTCGGTGGAGGAAATGATTACTTCTCAACAAGAGGGGGTTACGGGAGTGCAATGCATAGAGGAGGACAAGAATGATCCTGGACAGGCAAAGCCCAATTCAGAGGTGCTTATGGCTCCGCATGGTGATGGGCCTTCAGACATAGGATCATTTCCGCAGTTGGGGGTCCAAGTTGCATCAAGCGGTAGTGCTGGGGCAGGGCAAGTTTGTGCAGATAAGGCTCACCTCTTGCAGAAGGCAAATTCAGAGGCGGGGAAGAAGATTTCGAAGTTGTCCTCTCAGTTGGGTATTTTGCAAAAAGATCTCAAAAAGGGGGGGTCAGAAAAAACCTCCAAGCTGGGTAGGAAGAAGGATGTGGAAAAGATTAAGATGATTGGGGAGACTTTGGTGGAATCAGGGTCAGTCAAGACTCTTGATTCGCATTTCTCTTCTCCCTTGAAATGATAGTTCTTTCTTGGAATGTACGGGGCTTGAACAGTGGCCCTAGACAAAAAGCTGTTCGGGATTTGATTAAGCTTCATGCGCCTGATGTTCTTTTTCTCCAGGAGACTAAGCTCTCTGTGGAAGGTATGATGGACTTAGCTCCTAAGTTATGGAGGAATGGTGATTGCCAATGCACTGGGGCTCAGGGGGCTTCTGGTGGGGTGGCGTGCTTTTGGAATCCGCGAAATATTTGCCCCCAATGGTGGGGGTCTTTTAAATCCTCCCTTTCCATGGTGGCTTCTTGTTTTGTTTCTGGGGAAACTATTCTCCTCTCCAATGTGTATGCGCCGGTGGAGTTGCAGGGTAAGCACATTTTGTGGGCCAACATTCGTTTAGTTCGTAGCCTTTTCCCTTTCCATCCTTGGATTATTGGAGGTGATTTTAATGCTATCACGGAGCTTGCGGAGAAGCGGGGTGGTACTGCTAGGCTGGAGGCTTCGGCGTTGCTGCTCCAGGACAATATTTCTGCTCTTCGTCTTGTGGATATCAAGCCGGGTAATGGTCTATTTACATGGAATAATAGGAGAATAGGAGATGCCTCTATTTCGGAGAGACTTGATAGATTCTTGGTGTCTAGTTTTTGGTTGGGGGATAGGTGGAAGATCTGTTCTGAAATATTGGATGGTCGAGGTTCTGATCATTGGCCAATCAAACTGGTGGTTGAAATGCCTCAGCGGTGTGCTAGACAGACCTTTAAGTTTCAACTCATGTGGCTCAGGGATGAATCTCTCCATGATTTACTCCCTAGCTGGTGGGATCTTGGGAAGCCAGCTTATGGCACTGCTATGTACACTTTCTCAAAGCGGCTCCAATATGTTAAGTACAGGTTGAAGAGGTGGAATAGGCAGCACTTTGGCAATTTGTTTAAAGAAAAATAGAAAGCTCAGGAGCATCTTGATCTAATTACCAGACAAATTCGTGATCAAGGCCTCTCAGAAGATTTGAGATTGTTAGAGGTTGCTGCAATTAAAGAGGTTGAGGAATGGGAGTTAAGAGAAGAACTTTTTTGGAAACAGAAGTCCCGTATTGATTGGCTTCAGGCTGGTGATAGGAACACTTCTTTCTTCCATAACTCTGTTAAGGATCGGAGGCAAGGTAATGCTATTTCTTCCCTCTTGCTGCCTGATGGGGAAATTTTGTCCTCTTCTGCTTCTATATCTGCTGAATGCATTCGGTATTTTTCTGCCTTATTCTCTGAGGATTCGCCTCCTGCGGAGGCGGATGAAGCAAAGATTTTAGACTGTATCCCACAGTTGGTGTCTAATGAAATGAATGATTCGTTGCTCTCCCCTATTTCCTTGTCGGAGATTGAGAATGTTGTGTTCCAGATGAAGAAAGGAAAAGCCCCTGGGCCTGATGGATTTCCTGTCAAGTTTTTTCAGGAGTTCTGGGAGGTGGTTAAATTGGATCTCTTAGAGGTTGTTCAAGAATCCTTTATGCATAAACAAATGTTGAAGTCTTTGAATGCTACTTTTTTAGCTCTTATCCCAAAGAAGGAGGGGGCAAATTCTCTAGATCTTTTTAGGCCTATTGCACTATGTAATGTGGTGTATAAAATTATTACTAAGTTGATTGCAGAAAGGTTGAAACCTTGGCTTGGTGGGTTAATCTCTGAGGAGCAGGGAGGCTTTGTTGCTGGCAGGCAGATTATGGATGGGGTTGTTATTGCAGCTGAGACCATCCATTCTATGGAATCCTCAAAAGAAAAGTCGATGTTTATCAAGTTGGACATGGCTAAAGCGTATGATCGTGTTAAGTGGAGCTTTCTCTTCAAAATTCTTGGAGCTTTCGGTTTTGCGGAGGGTTGGATTAATTGGGTAAGGAGCTGTGTCACCTCTTCTTCCTTTTCGGTGCTTATTAATGGTGAGCCCACTTGTCTGTTTGGTGCTTCTAGAGGCCTCAGGCAAGGTGACCCCCTGTCTCCCTACTTATTCATCCTCCTTGCGGAGGGCCTGGGAAGGCTCATTCGTGCTCAAGTTGCTAGCGGCTCGCTTCAGGGCTGGATTTGGGGAAATGGCATTCCCCCTCAGTCCCATCTTCAGTTTGTGGATGATACTGCCTTGATGGGTAGGGCTAAGGTTGAAGAGGCTCTCCACTGGCGTAGTGTGTTGGACAGTTACTTGGTGGCTTCTGGGCAGTGCATTAATGAGGGGAAATCCTTCATTTATTTCTTCCATACTCCTAAGGTTATTCAAAGGAGAATTGCTGGTATTCTCCGCTTCCAAATTGGCTCGCTCCCTTTCTCATATCTTGGTATCCCTCTTGCCATTCATTCTCTCCCCAGAAGGTTTTGGCAAGAGACTCTTGACAAGTTTCGAAGATTGGTCAGTCATTGGACTTGTAGGTGGCTTTCTTCAGCTGGTAGAATGACTCTTCTAAAATCAGTGGTCCAGGCTCTCCCTCTTTATAGATGCTTTGTTTTGTCTGCTCCTTCAAGTTTTGTTAAAGATTTCGAGAAATTGTCTCGTCAGTTTCTTTGGGCGGGCAATCTTCTCCATAGAAAATGGAATTTGGTGAGGTGGGATGTTGTTTGTAGGCCAAAGCAGGAGGGGGGTCTTGGTCTACGTCGATCAGATTTGAATGGGCAGGCCTTGGCTGCTAAGTTGTATTGGCGCTGGTGCTCACAACAACACTTGTTGTGGGCTAAGATTTTGACTTTCAAATATTTGGGAGTTGTGGAAAGTAGAGAGGTGGTTAGATTCAGCATGGAGGGTAAGGGTTCTATGATCTGGAGTACCCTTAAACGGGGTGCCAAGCTGGTTAAGCAGGGTCTTTTTTGGATTTGCAATGGGGGTCGGGATGCTCTCTTTTGGCATGACTCCTGGGATGGACATCCACCCATTATGTCTTCTCATCCCCACCTCCATGATTTGTGCCAGGTTTTCGAGGCGGTTGGTTGGTGTCATGTGGCTGACTTCAAATCGCAAAATTATTTGGGTCAGATTTCGGTGGCCAAGTGGAAGGACCCCTTGGACTGGCCTCATGGTGGGGTGGAGGAAGATCGTCAGGAGCTTGCTAAGCTTTTATCTAGTCGTGCCTGCAACTCTCTTCAGGGAAGTGATGTGCTTGCTTGGGGTCCTGATTTGAAAGGAAAATTTTCGGTGGCCTCGGGTTATCAGGTGTTGGATAAACAGGTTTTTGGGAGCTCCCAGGTTACGTGGTGGAAGCATGTTTGGAATAAATTTGCTTGGCCTAAGTGTAATTTTTTCTCTTGGCTAGTGGTCCAAGGTAAGTGTCTTACTTGGGACAATCTTTGGAAACGTTGATTTCAGGGCCCCTCCAGGTGTTTTCTATGTGGTCAGCATGAAGAATGCTTACCGCATCTCTTTTTTCAGTGTTCTTTTGTCAAGACTATATGGCATTACTGGTGGAACCTTTGGAGATTACCGTGTTGCCATGTTTCTTCTTTGGAGGACTTTTGGATGAGACAGAGCTCTTCTCCTGCCAAAACCTCCTTTCTTAAAATTGCTTGGAGCATTGGTCCTAGTTTGATTGTTTGGCAAATTTGGTTGGAGCGTAACAGAAGGATTTTCCTGGATAAGAAATTGCTCATAGGGCAACTTTGGGGGCGTATTTTGGGGGCTCTGCGTGAGACTCTGACGGCAAAGTGTGATTTGTCTGTGCCGATTGATTCTGGGGAATTAGATGTTGTTAATGCCTTGGGTCTTGTCACTGGGGACAAGAGTATTGGGAGCAAAGTGCATGGTAGGCGTGGGCGGGCGAGAGTTGCTCGCGAGGGATTTTGGTGTCCGCCGTCTCTGGGGGAGCTAAAAATTAATACTGATGGGTCATCCAGAGGGAATCCTGGGCATGCTGGGGTTGGTGGTATTGGTCGGGATAGCCTTGGAGTGGTGGTTTTTTTCTTCTCTATGTACCAGGGCTTGCAAACTAATAACCTTATGGAGGCGAGGGCTATTCTCATGGCACTAGAGCGTGCTATTGGCCTTGGATGGCGGCGGATTGTCTGTGAATCTGATTCTCAGGTGGTGATTGAGGTGTTGAAGAAGCGAAACTTGGAGGATGTGAATTGGCAGCTTGCTGTGG
Source organism: Sequoia sempervirens (assembly GCA_007258455.2). Lineage (NCBI taxonomy): Eukaryota > Viridiplantae > Streptophyta > Pinopsida > Cupressales > Cupressaceae > Sequoia > Sequoia sempervirens. Next base: position 22,684 of record VDFB02237100.1, read on the forward strand.
TTGCCAGGCAGATTCTTTCTATATGTTCTTCCTTGGATTCCATTGTTTTCCGTCATATTCCACGGGAGTGGAATAGGGTGGCTGATGGGTTGGCGAGATGGGCGTCGGAGAGGAGTGATCCTTGGCATGCGGATGACTGGGACAATCTTCCTGCGGACATGGCGCATGTTCTTGAGGAGTGGATTGCGGAGGATATGCGGTGCTTTTTGGGTGTGAATTAATTCTTTTTGTTGGGCCCCTTTGTGGCTTCTTTCTTCGGACTTTGTAATGATGTTCTGATGCAATAAAAATTTTACCCCCCTTTTTTAAAAAAAAGAAATCGGTCGTCTGCGTCGTAATAGAGGCAATGTTTTCAAAAATCTGACTCTGAGTGGACCCTGTTGCTGCCAATTCCAAATGTTTTGGTAAAACCAAAAGGTTTGGGCCAACTAATGCCCTCTTGTCCACAGGCGATGGAAAATTTGAAGGTCTAAACTGTGGTTTGTTAGAAAAATGGCCTTTACCCTGGCCAACATGCTCAGGATAAGATGTGTAGTCCACCTCTATATGTAAATGAAAATTTGCATATAACTATTTGACAAAATATAGTGGCAGCTCGTCATTGTGAGGCCATCTATGATGTGCTACCAACCATCTAGGGTATATGAATGGTGCAACAAGAGGATCTTCACACCTCGTAACCACATATCCTCTAATTTTATTTTTTCCTCTATAAAATGGGAACATGGATAACACATTTTCACCTGAAACTAATTTGGAAACTTCTCTATGTTTCACTGTGCCAGTAACACTCCTGGCAAGAGAAAAATAAAATTTCTCAATGTTGATTTCATCATAAGGATTGTATGATCGAATTGTCTCGATCATCTTAATAATCTCATGTCTAATAGTGACTAATCTATCTCGATTAGCCAAATTGGGGGAGTTGTGAATTGTTTGCTCTAAACATTTTAGAGCATTGTCCAATCTAACAATACTATCCTGAAATATATTTGATCTAGTTTGAGCTTCTTGCTCAGAACGAGGGGAATGATGAGATCCCTCATCAGCCATGATATATATAAATAGATAGAGATCTGCATATCATTAAAACAAAATTACATAATGAACTAAACAAATTTAAATTGAAATTTTTTCAAAACTAAAAAAAATATATATTTAAATTAAAGGTAAAATTTTCAAGTTTCAAAACTAGAAAACATTTTTGAATTTAAATGTATCTAATGAGATCTAGTTCAAAATTTATATCTATCGAGCTATGTGAACCTATTAAATCATAGGCATGCATGTAATATTCAACCAAGAGTAAATATGGAAAAAAAATATTTATCCTTTCAACCACTCTATACTAAAATTTTGATCAAAATAAAAAAATACTCTTCATTACAATTGGTCATATATGATCTAGCCTTTCTTTGTAATCAATTATTTTTTAAATCAAACACTAGAAATTATAAAAAGGTTAACATTTCCTTAATTTTTCGATCTAACTTAAAACATATTAAAGTAATAAAGTTAAAATTCTTTGAAATAAATTCCTTAGGAATAAAATATAAACATATAGATACATGTGCATATATGTGTATGTACATATGTATGTATGTGGGAGTGCATGTGTGTACGTGCATGTATATATATATATATCTGTGTGTGTGTGTATGTACATGCATATATATATGTATATGTGTGTATGTGTGTATGTATGTATATGTATGTATGTATGTATGTATGTATGTATGTACATGCACATGATATATGTGTATGTGTGTATGTATGTACATGTATTATATATGTATGTGTATGTGTGCATGTACATGCATATATATGTGTATGTGTGTATGTACACATGTATATACTCAAGTACATACATACACACATACACATATATATACATGCATGCACATACATACATGTACATACACATATATATGCATATACATACATACATACACATACACATATGTATATAAATACATGTACGTACATCACAGCACATACATACATACATATAATACATACATACATACACACATACACACATACACATATATGTGCAATAATACATACATGTATATGCATATACATATATACATGCATATACATACATACATACATACGTACATGCGCCATATATGCATATACATGCATACATACATACACACATGTACACACATGCATACATACATGTACACACATATACACACATACACATATATACATGCATGCACATACATATGTATACATAGACACATGTACACATGTATATATAATACATCTACATGCATACACATACACATATATGTGCATGTACATATACGTACATGTACATACATATATATATGCATATACATACATACATACACACATGTACACATGTATATATAATACATACATACATACATACATACACACATACATACATACACACATACACACATGTAAACATATGTATATATAATACATGTACATGCATATGCACATACACATATATGTGCATGTACACATATACATACATGTACATACATATATATATGCATATATACATACATACATACATACACACATGTACACATATGTATATATAATACATACATACACACATACATACATACATGTACATAAGAATATATAAATCATTCTCATTGGTCTAGGTCATGCTAAGGTTTAGAAAACCACTCCTGGGTGGAAGATTAGGATCCTAATTGACTTGTGGTACAACCAAAATACATCAAAATAAAGATTAAAAATATACTTTCAAATTGGAAAAATTAGAAATACTAGTGACATGAGATTTGAAAATGAAACACTAGTGGACTGGCTAAGGTTAGTTAAGGTGTATAAAGAGATTTCACAACAAATACCTAAAAAATAGAGCTCCTATTTTCTTATACAATATTCTATGAAGTTGATGCCTTTTATATGATTGAAATTAAAGTGTTGAAATACCCTTAAATATAATACCTAAAAGATCGGAGCTACACTATTCAATGAAGTTGATGACTTTTATATG
>VDFB02237102.1:0-14488 GCA_007258455.2 Sequoia sempervirens
GTTTTAACAATAATAATTTACACATAAACTGGAACAACCTTATTATTGCTCAGGGTTTGAAGAACCCGCGTTCATTGTTATAAAAATATTTATGCCACTGTCGTTATATGGAACGACCAACAGTTGGTTGATTGTTACTTATTGTTTAACAGCACTAAGGCCAAAGCTTATGCATGTCGACCCTCGGCTTGGTTGCATTCGTTCCAAGGGACGATCTGAGTATCGTTCATAGAAAACGATAAAATACATACTTAACATGCAAGCATAAAGATGGAACAATACATCATTCTGCCATTGTCCTCTGTAGATGAGGTGACATGGAATAATAACACCTGATAAAAATGGAACGACACAATGCTCTGCCATCGTTCTCTGCGAATGAGGTGACAAGGTTGATAGCGGTGTTGTCCATCGTTCCAAGAATGGTTACAATTTTTCTCGCACCCATATGGTGCGATATAACGTAAGGTTTTGTCACACAATGGACAGTATAACATGAAAGATAACGGTAGAGGATTGTCACCTCCCTTAGAGGGAGCAATAAATGATTTAAGAATCGTTACATTCAAAACTCTTAGGCTATTGGTTTCACCCAATTAGTCGTGTGAATGGCTAAGGATTAACACATACAAGAGATAAACAAATAGTGGTGACAACATATAACTTGCAGAATATAAAATAATCGGCTTTCATGTCGTTAGAAGAGTATGCATAGAGTATGTGCAAGCAAGGATTGACCGACATGGCCTTTGCACATAACAAAAGATATAACAAAATCATTCAGATGGATTTGCATATAGAAGATCATCAAATGATTTTAGACCGATTCAAATGGAATCGACAAAATAAACAAATCATACAAACTTTTGAATAAGCTATACTGGAAATTCGAGCATTTACAAAACAAAACCATCGATTACCTCTAATTTTGTGGATTTTCCCTCAACTTTTTCTTGCCTTTGTTCTTCAATACTCGTCGTCCCAGCCCATTCTCCTCTAGTTCCAGCTTTTGATTCTATGTTTACCAAAATAGTAACTTGCCTTCTTTTCCTATGCGCTCCACTAAAAGAGATGTTTCATATCATAATTGCCATTAACTAGCTGCCCACTTGCACATTCAAATATCTTCCCTTTGATAAGTTGGCAAGCCACTCTTCCCATATTATCTCCTTTTAGATTTTTGTTTGAAATCAACAGTAATGTCTATTACACACACACACACGTGTGTGTGTGTGTGTGTGTGTATTTAAATAAGAATGGACTTTTATTTATTCAATTAATGGCTTCTAAATGAAGTTGTTTTCTTATCCTTTAAGTTTTCTTATCTTTTAAGTAAGTCTTTTTAAATACATGCATACATATATGTGTTTAACCATGCTATCGTTTTCTTTTAAATTTTTGAAAACATGAGATCAAAATAGACAATTAAATAACAAATCAAATATATATCATTCCACAAACCTAGATTTTTTCAATCATTGAATCATATCGAATCTAATTAATATAATCTCCTATATGAAATTTCAAATGCAGACATCATGCCATTTTGTGGTGTGTGCACCCAAATTCCATCAAACTTACCGTTCAATTTGACTAAAAGATCCTACCAAAACCGTATTCTCGTCCTTCAACCTGTTTTCCTACATTTGCACACACTTGCACTTACACAGTTCATCAATAACGTTCAATCATGATAAAGTATAAGATAGTTCAAAATATCACAGAGTCAAAAGACGGTCAACTTCTTTTAAACATTTCAAAAATATCCAATTTTTCATAACATATTGAATTTTCTCAATAATTCAATTTATCATATTATAATTTAAATGCAATAAAAATTGGATTATGCCACTTCAATCCATCACATAGAAGCAATCTACTCACCTCATATCAATCAATTCATTCCATAATACAAATTTGCAAAAGTTAGGGTCTTTCAACATGCCAATTCCCATATCCATCGAAGTTATGAAGGCCTTAGTTCATTCAACATAACTAATCTTTAACGACCAGGCTAGCTTTGCAGTTATTTTTACTCTCTTAGGGTGCCTAATTATTGGTTTGTTGAGGCCATACCTATCTTGACTCGGCTCTTAATAACAGTTTAGGAGCTTGGAATTTTGCCTTAGTGATTCATCAAAGGCATCCAATTTTGGATTATCATTTTCATCGAATATTCGTTATGATTCTTTACAAGAAATTATTGTGCACTTGGTTCCTGCTACAATTGAAGGGGGTATATTTGGATTGCACGCTATGTTTGATACTTGTGAGCCATGACTCCATATTACCTTAGTTTTTTTAATCAATAGTTGGAGTCGTTCTGTGGAATTCTTCATGCACCTGAGTGATCCCACTGCAAATTACGTTACTCTTTGTTTGCCTACAAGACATTTTAAGTTTCATTCTTACAAGTTCAGGATTATAACAAGAAAAATGATCTCTCAAAGTACTCATGAATTTCTCGTCTCTTGAATCCCTCTAGTCTCAAAGTCAGAGCTAAAACCACAGGGAAGAATATCCCACAAACAAAACCACACTTACTAATAACTTTAAACCCAATCAATTATTTTTAGAACAAGATAACATAAAACATTTGATAATTTAACCCAAAACATTAATTATGTGATAATCTTCTGATGAGTATAAGACTGCCAAAATATTCACTTTTGGTAAAACCAGATGAGAAATCATGCCAGAAGTAAAGTTTCATGTGCGAACCTTAGACGCACTTGAAATTAAAAAATTGAGTGTAAGAGTTCACCTTGAATTGCACGTTTTACCAAATTCATGTAACAAGAAAGCCTAAATCAGAAATTGGCTTAATCGATTACACTGGAAAACATAGGTAGTTCATAAAATGATTCAACATGCAATACATTAAAAAAGAAGAGTTTAAAAGTAAAAAATACTTTCAAAAAAGAATGACAGCTGCAAAGAGATTCTGTCCAAATAAATAAATATTGAATAGGTCGAAACATTATACGTCCAGACTACCCGAACACACATCAAACTTTTATAAACAAATAAAGTCCACATGTAAATTCCTACAACTGTAAACAGAACGTAAAATATCTTCAAATAACCACTAAACGTCTAGTACTCCAGATACTCCTCACAGATTGCACGTGTCATACAATATACTCCACTTAATATATACAAACAATGAGATATTTTTTACAATTCTATGCGGTGATGTTACTATCACTATGTTCCTCCGCCTTTGGACAACGGTAAAAGAATGACAGAAGAATCATACTACAGTGTTAGCTACCCAAAAAGCATATTTGTTAGAACATGAAAAAACGCCTGCATGGACATGCTTTCGTGAAAAGGACAGGAAACAAAAATTTTAAGATTATGTACCATGTCTTGAATTATTTGGAACACTGCATCTTTATTATTTTAAATCCTATACCATCAATAGTTTAATGAATAATCTACACTCATATTGGAAGCAATAGTTACAGTCTACAAATAGAACTTAAATATGCTGCATGAAACATGATTAAGAGATCAGAATCCCATGCATGTGTCATTTCGACATAGATACGGTACACAAAATTGTTAGTTAACAGCTTCTGCCAAAACTTCTCTGCAACAGATTAACCTTGTCCTCCAATTGTACTCCAATATATTATATAATTTCAAACAAAGACTATAATGAGTTTTCACAGCCAGAAAAAGACAAAAATCTGGTCTTGAACCTACCCTGCTAATCAGATAACTTAAGTCAGCAGGAAATTGGCTGCTGCTTCAGATATCCTTAAAAAAATAAAATAATACAAAACTTCTGCTCCAAATCAGGTAGAAACCTTTGTACGGTCTGCTGGTTCACTACGCTCAGAAACCTCTGCAGCTTCAGTTTGTACTGCCTCCACGACACCGACCTCAGCAGGGCGTATAATTCTGTCATGGAGAATATAGCCAGGCTGCACATGAACCAAAAGATAAATAGCATTTAGACCCCTAGCAAAGCAAAGGAAATCCAAGTCTTTAATATAGCCCCAATTAGGAACACCTTTGTTTCAGGCAGTCATTTACATTCAACAGCCCATTTTCGTATTTTCTAGCTTCCATTACCTTTGCTCTCCTCTCTTTGTGATTGAGACTACTAATAGCATATATATTGTAAATGCATCCATCTCTCAAGACATTTTTAGATAGATGTATTTCAGATATCTATGCTAATAAATCTTAAATTTCCACAAAGTAACTCTAGACTAAATCTTAATTACCATCTATCCTGATATCCATAATTAATAAGTAAATACACAACTGTAAATATATATATATAATCTTTGATATAGATATTACAAGTGAATGCCAATGTGACAATCTTTGCAAATTTTAACATCCTCCATTTCTTATGAATCATTAGTTCCTATTACATCATAATACAAAGCCTGTCACTGATAAGTACCTCTAAAGTGAACTAATCTGGAAATTCATGCATTAAATTAAATCTTGAATTTCCATAATATAACTTTAAATAAGTCTTAAATTACTATCTATCTTGATATTGCTTGTAGTATACAACAACATGAGTTTACAGAAAGTAACTCTGAAGTAAATCTTAAATTGCTAACCATCTTAATATCAAATTTACCTAATTACTAATTATCTTAATATCAATCTTCTCTAATAAGTTACTATTCATATGTATGGAAAGTACCATAATATACACATCAGTAAAATATACATATATATAATCTTAATTAATAAATAACTATTATGAGTGAAAGCCATTGTGAAAAACTTTGTAGAAATCAATTTGTACATCGTCCATTTTGTCAGCAATATATTGTTATGATATTTTAATTTTTTGGGATATCGGCTAACTATTTTGATATTTGTTATTCAGTCACATCATTACATGCTCTTTGCTGTCACAGAAGATTATTCCTCCTAAATAATTTCCCTTTTCACCCTTCCGCTACTACCACCTCTCTCTCTAACACACACACACACACATATCTTTGAGATCTGTCTGCCATATTTTCTTCTATAGATGAGTTGTTATATAACACAACTATCATTTCCAACTCTAACAAGAAAAAATTCACATCATGATTCAAACTACTAATTGATAAGAAGGTTGCTAGATTATATGCCAGCCCAAAGAACCTTGAGAGATAACAAGCATTTGCAAGCATACCCAAATAAGCCATATGACCCACAGACAACTCTTACATGACATCACAAAAGTCTAAATATTTGAGATTGCAAAAAAGTCTGATTTTTTTCTTTTATCTAGATTAAATTTCAAAAAAGCAAAACAACTCAAAAATTGTGACCCGACCCAAAATGGGGGGCAACAAATATTATGCATCTTGTGCATAAAATACAAATCACATGCTTAGACGGAAGACTCGCAGAAAACTCGCCGAATTTTTAAAAACTCACGAGTTTTTTTGAGATTAACTCGCCGAGTCTTTGAGGGCGAGTTTTTCGAAAAACTCGGCAAGTACTCGCCGAGTCTTTGAGGGCGAGTTTTTCGAAAAACTCGGCAAGTACTCGCCGAAAACTCACATGTCCACACAAAAGACTTGGCTGCACAGGGATTAAAGGCTGAAACGTCTTTTTTTTGTTTTATTTCATTTTAAAAAGGTCTGAAACTTTGTGTGGAGAGCTAAACCCCTCCCCCTCCCCCTCCCCCCCCAAGCAAGGAGACATCATTTCCAACGATCTACCATCGAGGAGAGCGGATTCAAACGCCATTTTGTGCAGATTTTCAAGGCACATTTGATTCACAGGTAGGGATTTTGTTTTTGTTTTTTCTTTTTAATTAATCATTTTCTTTCATTCTTGTTGCAAAATACTCAGTCCAAATTGAAAAAAAGACATGATAGAGCACAAAGAAGCAATTTTTTTGAATTTAGAATCCAAAAAAGAAGATTCATCACAATCTTTTGTTGATTTTTTGTGACCTTTTTCATTTTTTTCACTGTTTTTTGAAATTTTCAGACCCAGGGTCATTTTTTGTGTAGAATGTTTAGATTAGTTAATAATGTTAATTTATAATTCATTTAAACACATTTGTATCAATTTAAATCAAATTTAGAGAGATTTTTTAATGATTTAGGTTGTTTTAAAAAAAAATTGAATTGAAAAACTAATATGTTGTACATTTTTTTTGTATGTGTAGATTGAATACACACTATAATAGCTTAAGGCTCTGGTTCAGCATCAGGTTCCACCCCATCAGTGCCCACACCATTATCATGGGTCCCAGGCACTCGTCCTCCAGGGGCTAGAGACCCTACATGGAAATATGTTGTGAGAGGGCTGGTACCTGGAACAATTGTTTGCAGTGAGTGTAAGAATACATATCATGGAGTCATAAATCGCCTCAAATACCATCTTGCAGGCATTCCTCAGCGTGATGCCAAGCCTTGCGAGAAGGGCAAATAAGAGATTAGAAGAGAGATTCTTGCCCTACTTTCAGTTGCCGAGGAAAGAAAAATGCAAAGGGAGAGGGCAAAAAGAGCCATAGCAGCAACCATAGCTAGTGGACATGGTCAGCCTCAGGAGCACAAGGCCAAGCACGTGGAGATAGAGTCAGATGAGGAAGTAGATATTGGCATTGTGGGCTCTCTTCATGGTCCACGGATTCGCACTCATGGCACAACCACATCCACACCGTCCTCTAGGCCCCTCATTTCCTCTACTTCGAGTAGAGTGTCAATGCCACCACCACCTTCATCTTCACGCAACCCACAGATATTTTTTGTGCCGCGAAACACATCAGGAGCACAAATGTCATTGGAAGCTACAGGGTGGAAAAAAGAGGTGCATCAACATGCCAACATGGCATGTGCAAACTTTTGGTATTTCAATAACATACCATTCAATGTAGTGAGTAGTCCCTATTGGCACAATATGGTCACCGCATTGACAGTTGCAGGAAAAGGCTACAAGCCACCTTCTCGCAAAGATTTGAGTGGGAGGTAAGTCAACTTAAATTTTATGCTAAGTTTATGTTCTTTAATTTAAATTAATTTATGTTGAATTCAAGCTGTTTTTTGTTTAAAACTTACAATTTTGTACTTATTTAATTATTTTACTTTGTACTTGCAAGTTGCTGACAAATGCAACCGAAAGGGCAATGCATGTGGTGGAAGAACAAAAAAATAAATGGAAGAAATATGGCCGCTCTATTCTTTCCGGTGGGTGGATGGATGAGAGAAACCGCACCATCCTTAATTTTTTGGTTGCTTCCAAAGGTGAAGTTGTGTTTTGGAAATCGTTGGATGCTTCCAACAAGATAAAAACTACATATACATTGTGTACATTGTTGGAAGAAGTTGTGATGGAGGTGGCGATTGCTAATGTGGTGCAAGTCATCACAGATAATGCAGCAGCATATGTGGCAGCTGGGAGAATGCTTGAGATTAGACATACATCACTCTTTTGGTCACCTTGTGCGGCCCATTTCCTTGACCTTCTTTTGGAGGACATAGGAAAACTTGTTTGGGTGGTACCGATTGTAGATGATGCAAGGAGCATCACAAAATTTATCTACAATCACCATTGGGTTCTTAATTTGATGAGAGAGCACATGTGAGGGAAGGAGTTGGTGAGATCAGGTGCCAGAAGGTTTGCAACAGTTTTCCTAACGTTGCAAAGCGTTTTGGATTCTTTGGGCTCTTTAAAACAAATGTTCGTGAGTTAAGCATGGAATGACTCCACATATTCAAAGATGCCCAAAGGAGAGAGAGTTGTTGCAATAGTCTTTGACACCTTGTTTGCACAAAAAGCTACAGAGATTGTGAAGGTAACTTCAAAACTTTGATTTTAATTTTAAACTCAAGTTGAATATAATTTTTATTTTTTTTTAATTTCACTTTAAGCCTTTCATTATAAATTTCTAACTTTGATTTTTTTGTATTTTTAATCTAGGTGTCGGAGCCCTTGGTTAGAGTCCTCTGCTTGGTAATGGGGGTCAAAACCCAATGGGATACATTTATGAGGCCATGGATAGGGCCAAGGAGGCTATCAAAAGTTATTACATGGGGGGCAGCCTCAAATTTGATCCCATATGGGAGATTGTTGATAGGAGGTGGAACAATCAACTCCACCAACCCATCCATGCAGCAAGGTACTTCCTCAACCCTTCTTATCTCTTCTCAAAGAGCTTCTCCGATCCTAATGGAGAGGTTGTGGAGGGGCTCACAACATGCATTCAGAGGATGGAATCCACAGTTGCAGTGAGAGACCTCATCGTCAGCGAGTTGGATATCTACAGGGAAACAAGGGGTAATCTCTTTTCTTCAGAGCTAGCTATTAGAGGAAGAACCACTCAGCCACCAAGTATAAAATTGGGAGTCTTTAACTTTTAAGTTTATTTCACATGCATCTTATAATTTGATAAAATGTGTTTTGACTTTTGAGTCTTTGACTTTGTTTTCTAACTCTTCAATATTTTTTTTTTTTGCAAAGGTTTGGTGGAAAGCTTGGGGTGGAAATACCCCACATCTACAAAAAATTTCCCTCCGCATACGATGTCAGCCTTGTAGTGCATCCAGTTGTGAGCACAATTGGAGCTTGTTCAAGGCCATTCACATGAAGAAGAGGAACAAATTAGCACAAAAGCGTCTCAATGACCTTGTCTTTGTGCAATACAACCTTCGGTTGCGCACAAAGAGAGTAGAAGAAAAATCATTGGATCCTATTGATTTAGATGAGATAGATCCTTACAGTGATTGGACAGGGCGAGATGAGCAGCCTCCATTGTTTACCGCAGACGAGATCCTTGACTTCGAGAGACAGGCAATGGAGGATGTCGGTGCATCAGGAGATGTAGAGTTGGAGGACATTCATGAGGATGTGGATGAGAGTCACCCAGAGCCAGATACTTTTAGGATGGTGGTCAAGCCTGAGCCACAGCCTTCCATGCTAGCCGAGGAGCCAACAGCAGTAGCACTGCCACTGCCACCACACACACATGGCAGGCCTAGAGGACCCACCCCTTCCCTAGCTGCTGCTAGACTAGGGAAGAGGAAAGTCTAGCATGTTGTATTTAGTTACTATTTAGTATTTGCTTCTCGTTCTAGTTTTACTATTTTCATGTATCAGACTTTCAGGCTTTTAGCCATCGAGATTCCGCATGAGAATGCGATTTTGTAATCAATTTGCATTAAAGTCAATCAAAATTAATAGAAAACACTTTTGTACTCATTTATGGATTCATTGGATTCATCGTCATTGAATTTTGCAAAACAAATGTGTTTCTAATGAAATTTAAGCAATTTTTTAAGTTCCCGAGTTTTTTGCTGAGTTTTCCCCGAGTTTTTATTGACTCTCCAGTTTTTGGCTTGGCAATTTTTCTTTTGGGGCGAGTCTTCCAACTCTTGTAGGCTTTTTCCCAAAGCAGAGAGGTCTACAGTAATAAGCAGACTCCCTAGTTCATTACCTCTGCATCATTGGTATTACTACAGAAGCTACGGGAATAGCCATATGGATAGAAAAGAGAATGATAGCATACAAGGTCTACCAGTTACTTTTAGCAACTCTCTCCCCCTTGCAATTTGTGAATGACACGATTTCGGCTGGAGAGGCATTAGTCAATGATGCCAAGCGGGATAACTAATAAATGCCAAAAAATCACATTTTCTTCCTTAACATCCCCCAGATGACCCAAAGATGCACTTTTTGTAATGTCCCCTTTTTGGATAACCCTAAATCTTGCCCTAGAATCACAAATATAATGTAGTTAGGGCTTTTAACTCACCAATTAAATGCCTTAAGCCAAATAAATCTTGGTTTGGATCTCCAATTAGGTTAGATGCCATTGGAATATACTTCATATGATCAACATTAATGACTTATCTATTTCAATCATGTAGATACATAACTATTTCAAAACTATCTACACATTATCAATAATGCATAGTGGAAGTCTTAATCATAATAGAATTTGGATGAGGAACATGATAAGTCCGCTCGAAGCTATCCATACTAAGCCCAAGAGCACGAGCGTCCAAACTAAGACAACCCACCCCTTGGCCCAAGTGGCGGGAACGTCCAAACTAAGACAATTCCACCCTTGGGGTAGCGTACTTGGTGGATAAACTTGTATCTGCTTTCCCTATCCATGCTGCCTTATCCGCCCCTCTTATGATTGAAACTCCTTGAATCCATCCTAACAACCAGTCATAGTTTGGCTTGATAGGAAAGCCTTGAAAGGGGTGCTTGTAAACTACTCAACCCATCTAAGCCCAAGAGCACGAGCGTCCAAACTAAGACAACCCACTCCTTGGTCCCAAGCGACAGGAACATCCAAACTGAGACAATTCCACCCTTGAGGTGGCCTACCTACCATGGGAGAGCCCATAAATTGCATCTCCCTAACTCACTTCCTTCAACCTTACATTTGACTAATAAAAGACAACAATAAGTATATTACAATAATCATGATAGAGCATACCACAATTCTTGCTAACATATAACACTGCTATATTCTAAGATGCAAATATGTTAACGATTGTTAACGTCTGCCCTTGTCTGTTGAGTGCAAGTAATTATGTTTGATCTGCTCCAATTGCCTTGTTGTTCGATTTGTTCTTCACCAATTTGCTGATCTCTTGAGTGGCCAGTTCAGATCTAATACATTCGATCTGCTATATTATTTAGAACATATTCCTTCTTGCCCTTTTCCCTATCTCCATTTCATGCTCCTTATATACCTTATCAAATCCCCAAATGGGGCGATCATATGAAGAGACACAATCTCCTAAAGAGGGATGTCACAATTTCCTAAAGAGACACAATTTTCTGTTTGTTAATACTTTTAATTTTAGCGCATCCTTTATGAATTAATTTCCTTCCCATAATGGTCCCCACCTTTTAATAAATGAATCGCTGCTTAAAGTAATATCAATCGCTTCTTTTTATACATATTTTCTTGGGCGATTTCACTTTACCAAGGAGCAAGGATGTTTTATTCACTTTACCAAGGAGTCGGCCCATATTAGTAATTATATTAAGCATGTCGGCCTTTCTTTAAAGAGTGTAAAGGAGATTCAGTGACATGAATAGGATGGGACATCACAGCCCACCCTACCCAAGATTGCTTGTCCTCAAGCAATTTTAGTTTGTCACTGAATTATTTTTGCCCATACCAAGATCCCAATTTAACTTTTGTAATGTCCCCTTTTTAGCCAGTGTCAGAGTTTGGTGGATTAGCCTATCATCAAGTCCTCGTAGGCTAATGATGGTGATTAAAGGGCTTTGTGAGGGAGTTATCTGGTTCTTCATATTAAAATAATATTCTTTATTTATTTATTAACTATGTTACACCACCGTCAGGGACGGGGGGGACGCCGAAACGGGGGGACAGGTTTCCGGGACGGGGGGACAAAGGGGCCTCAATTTGGGGACGGTGGGGGGACGGTGGCGAGGGGGCGGGGAGTGTATATACTATATACTATACATATGGTACGTAAAATGCTAGTTATGAAAAGATGTATAAGACTATTAAGAAGTAAAATAGCAAAATTGCAAATGCCAAATTGAAATACTAAATAGTAAATAATTGAACATTGAACATTGAACAATGAACATTGAAGTTTTCAATATCGAATTACTAATGAGAAATTAGAATAAAATACTCAATACTACAATTATCGAATTGGCAAATGGAAGATTTCGAATTGGCAAATGGAAGATTTCTATTATATGATATCAAAAATATCTAATCATAAAGATGATTACAATGAGTGGCATGATATAAAACAAGTACAAATCAAAATGTCAAATAATAAAAAAATGTGTTAATTTTTTTTTTAAACCATGTAATTTAAGTTGCCTTGCGTGGGGGCTGAAGTCAGGTATGAGGGCGCCAAATTCCGATCGGGGCGATCCAGCGTACTGACAATGGCTCACAAAACAGATGGCTTGAAACATAGAACACCGTCCTGATCGAGGACATCCGGATTCGGGGGCGCTTCGGGGATTTAGGGGGCCAGCGTCCAGGGAACCTGTATTTATTAATGCTCAACTATGTAAAATATCTAGATAAGATCGTCTTTGATGTTCGAGATCTTATCTGAAGTTTCTTTTAGAAACTTCCTGCTTTTTCCTGAGATAAGATTGTGTTCGATCTTATCCTGTATCATCTTGTAAATTATTTATTGAGCACATTGCTCATTGTTAATACATCAATTATTTACCAATTACCTGTGTAATATGGTATCAGAGCAGGAATTTATTTTTTCGAAAAATTTTCAATAAAAATTCGTATGGAATTTTTTTGAATATTGAAATTTTTTGTTTTTTTTCGAAATTAATTTTCTCCTAGTCCTGCAATTTGAGATTTGAGGGTTTCTGATTTACGATTTTCGTGAGTATTCACTCATTGAAAAATCACAACTCTCTGAGACACGGATTTTCGTGTAAGAGGCACGTATTTTTTCTGGTCACGTGCTCTGTTCGTGGCATTTCTTTCTGGTGTTTTTCGCGCCATTCTTTGTGACGCCCGCGCGACCCTAGCCCAAGTCACATTTTTAGACGCGTTTTTACCTGGTTTGTGGCCGCGTGGGTTTCTGGTGATTGGTCGCGCGACCTCTGCATTTTCTGGGCGCGACCTCTGCATTTCCTGGGCACGGATTTAACCCATCTCTGGCCGCGATTTCTTCAATTGTTTGGGCACGAAATCTGAGTTCATTTTTGCAAGCCGCGACTCTTGTTTTATTGGCACATTTTTGTCTGGTTTTGAAAGCGTTTTTTTTCAAGAATTTTTGGCCGTAGATTTCTTCTCTCGTCTGGCGCGGTTTCTAGTAATTATTTTCTGCATTTTTTTCAGAATCTTCAAAGTCCTTTTTCAGTGTTTTTCTGAAAACACGACCTGCAGCTAGGGTTTTGAGAAAATCTCGTGTTTCCAGTCAAAATTCGATCACCGGATTCCTAAAGGGTTTTGAGCTCAATTGGGTTGGTCTCCGAATTTTCTGGGTGCATCGTTTTCCGTGCCTCAAATTTTGTGCCATTCGTACATTGTATCTTCTGCAGACTGTACCTGAATCTGCCTCTATTTTTGCATTGGAATTTGTGCCTCAAGTTTCGTGCATTAGAATATTCTCAGTTCCTCGTTTTTCATGCCTCGAAAAGCGTGAAGATGGCCAGTTTAAGTAATTTAATGTTGGAGGGCAGTCAGAGATTTAATGGCAAAAATTACAACACCTGGAAGCAGCGGATGCTGACAATTTTTGAATACCACTGCCTTGATCAGATGATCGTCGGCAAAGCTACTCATCCCGAAACGGCGGGTAAGGATCAGGAGAAGTTTGATGAGTAGAATCGTGAAGTTGTCATGCTTATTAAGATTTCGGTTACTAATGATCAGCTCCCTCAGATTCCACTTGGAAAATCAGCTAAGGAGATCTAGGATCACTTGAAGGGTTTGCATGAAACTTCCGACAAAAGCCGTGCGTTTTTCTTGAAGAATATGTTGTTTTCTATCATGATGGATGAGAAGACAACTCTGCAAGCGCACCTGAATAAAATCCAAGAGATCAGAGATCAGTTGGAGGCGATTGGTCGAAAAATGGAGGAGGAAGACATGGTCGTGATCACCCTGAAGAGTCTACCGAAGTCCTATGAACACTTCATAGAGACTCTCAACATTACGTCTGCTAATGTTGATCTCAAGTTTCCGAATTTGTGCACTATCCTGTTGCAGTAGGATCGCTGGAGACAACAGTTCGGTAGCGTTGAATCATCATCCTCCACCTGAGTGCTTTGCAAAATAAAACCCATCCTAAGCATCAAGGGAAAGGCCGCCTCACAAATGTGAAGGCTCAAGTCGTCGTGACCTCCACCAAATCAAGAAGAAAAAATGTTCGGGGCAACTACTTGTTGACGGTTTTTACACCGCACTAACACAGGAATAAAGTTTCCCAACGGATACTCTTATCCTCTCTTGAACAAAGTATTCAGCATGCTAAGATTGCAAGTGAGTTCATGCTTTCAACTCCAAGGTTCTGATAATGCAAATAGACTCAGTTGGCTCAATGTGATTTTGCTGGTATTTCAAGGGGGACTTACACAATTGTTCGACAGTTGACAACATACAGCGGACTAAGGGCTTTCGTGTAATTCAAATGATTTGGCAGGTGAGCACAAGTTTCCTAATTCTAATCGGAAATGAACTGAATTTAAAATGAGTGTAGGGATAGGAATGTTCTAGTCTATTCTAAAGCGTGGGACATGGTGATCAATTCTCATAGACTTCAACCAAGCTCCGTTTTGCCTCACTTCTGACAGCTTTCGCGGAACTGGTGCAATCTTTAGAGGAGTGACTTCAGATGTTCAGATCACGATCTAGCATGAAGACACTATCAGAACGATGCATGCCAACATATAAACCATAATCAAAGTTAAGTTTCACAAAGTTCCAGTTGACCATGCAAGGCGAACCCACCGTCAGCGAGCCCACTAGTGGTATGGACAAGCGAAGTCTTGTTCAAATCGAGCACAACATTCCACAATT
>VDFB02237106.1:0-16092 GCA_007258455.2 Sequoia sempervirens
ACAACAGTGTTCCTCTTCTGCAACATCTTCTCCTATAGTAGTTCCTCCTCCAGCAACACCTATTGCCACTACAGTTTCACCATCATCTTCTTCTGTTAAGTCTGAATCCTCTAGGCAAGTTAGAAAGAGGAAAGCCACGAGAGTGCCTCCTGCAGCTGCAACATTGCCAAAAAAAATTTCAGCAAGGAAATGATGTAAAGTCACCTCAACGTCTGCTCAAACTAAAGTTATAATAATTTCAGAGGACTCTAAAGAATATAGTCATCATGATTCTCATAATGTATTTGGGAATGTTTCACATAGCCCACCTGTTGTTTCTGAGGAAATGCAAAATGAGCCAATGGAAGTTGAAGAAGCACAATATGTTAGTAGTAATGAAAGGGGAATGCCAAGTCTTGATGACTTGGTTGAGGCAGCTAGGAAAATTTCAGAGGAAGCACAATCTCCTCCTGCATAGCAACAAGAATCCTTCCTACGACAAGAGGAAGAACAACCTGAACAATTGGAAGAGTCCAATGAAACCTCGTTACCCCCTACAACTTGTCAAGCAATGATTGTTTATAAAAAGACATTTTTGATTGAATTTTTGGAATACCTTAAGACCACATGGAGGCTAGTCACATTTCAAACCTTGAGTTTCTGCCACTTAGCCAAGCCAGAAATTCAGAAAAGTCTTTGGGAGGAAGAGAAGAAGAAATTGAAAAGAGAAATTGAAAGACAGAAATAGGAAATCTAGGAAATGAAAGAGAAAATGGACGAAATGATGAAAATAACTAGTAAAATTGTGGAATGTAGACCACCGCCTAGGGTCTATGCTATGTGCCTAAAGGAACAATTTCTTTGGTTTCAATTAATGAGAATTTCAAGGAATTTAGATCCTATTATTCATATAGCCAAATTTTTTTATGATGCCTATCAAGTAGCCCCTAGTTGGCTAAAGAATTCTTTATGTGAATTTTATTTGCATGGATTGATAATTCCCTCTGAAATAGAGTGGAATCCACTTCTTTATATTGGTGATATTCATTTGAGGTCACTCATGTCATGGGCGGCCAATGAAACTAATTATGGTAGACAATTGGAGGCCTATGAAGAAGCTGAAAGAAATGAACCCATATCATTGCGACCTGAAAGTTCAGATCCCCATACAATTTTGAGAACTTGGCTTCATGTTGCGTATGGATTTAATGATTAGACGGTAAGAATGAAGATATTTGATATCTAGAAGCAGGTATATGATGAATTCAAAGGCCAACCATATTTGTTTTGGAAGCTTGCATCTTCCAGGATTGAGGCAAGATGGGAAAGATTGACTGTTGTTCTAAGGAAGTCTGAGCCTCATAGCCCTTTGAATTTTAAAGCAGCCCTTGGAAGAACAGAGAAGTACATGCAGCTTGGTTTACATAAAAGATTTGAGTTGTGGCTACCATTGAAATTTCATCCCCCAATTTTGATATGGCCACTGTACCCCTATCGAGCTACATATGTTAATAAGGAAACATAAACCCGCATATACGAGAGATGGAAAAACTTTAGAGGTTTCTACTACAAGTTCGGGACTTCATTGCAGGGTCATACTGCACCTACTGATCTCAGATAAATGACCAGAAAGCTTAATGCTGGAGGACCATCATTAGGCTAAGTAGGGGGAAGATGATGAGCTTAAAATATGCTCATAATTTGAATATCATAATGTATTTTTAATACCCTTACTTTTATTGTTGATGGTTGTTTAACTCTTTGATTAAAGACTTTTTATCTAAAAATGGGTAGTATCCTGTAGCCACACATTCTTATATTCCTGCAGCTTAACATCTCTATGTGTCTTATTAATGACCCTGTTTGCTGCTAGAATGGCTGATTTAATGCATGTGGTTTTGAATGATGAAATAGATTTAATATGTGATTAATGAATGTGTATTTTTTTGCCACACATGCTTTCATTGCCTCAATGCCATGTGCATTGAAGGTTGTTGAAGGATAGAATGAAAGCGTAAGGTCTCCCCTGTAGTAAAGTCCATTTCCAACACGGCATCGAGGAAGTTTTTTCAAGCGAAAGGCACTCTGACGAGTCGTTGGAAGAAATCTAAATGATTATTAATCTGGGAAGAGTGGAATGCTAAATTCTCTCTAGATCGTGTTGAATGGATATGCTTTCATTTATGAGAAGTTTGTTCCTCAGTTTCAAGATACATTTATGTCCACGTCTTTCTCTGTTAGAGTTAGGTAGTTAGTTGCTTTTCTGGTTTAAATAAGTGTTCCTCCTACGCGAGTGAGCAACCAAAGTATGTAAAAGTTAGTATTATAATGAGAGATAGTGTTTTGTGTTAGTTTTCATATGAGCAGAACAATGTATATCATTCCAAGTTTATGAATAAAAGCTGATGAAGTTCTGAGTTCAATTCTTGCATAACTAGTTGATGCTTGCTAAGGGGGCCCACTTAGTAAGTATCTATAGTTAGTTAGTTAGTTGTTTATTTCTGTTGATCATAAGTTAGATTTCATTCTAGAAAGTTTCAGCGCAAACTCAATCTTATATTGTTCCTGCAACATCGGGAATCCATCCACTGTGTTTGTTCCTGCAGCATAAGGCAGTTCATAGTTTGTTCCTTAGTCATAGTTATGATTTTTGCTTTGATTAAGTTTAGAAGGCTTCACATTACATTCATGTAGCATAAGTAGAATTCCTTTCACGCATTTATTTCTAGAAAATCATGATGAAACTAGTTCTTAGTGCACATACAATTCGCTCCATTTCAAGTATACGTTCCCGGTTTGACAAAGTAAATGAATGACCATAAGAAGATGTTAGTCACCTTTGGAATTTCCAATTCCCAAGTTAGGATTTGTTGTGCTTATATATCCTTTTATTGGCATGACCACATGCCATGTTCAAACATATCTAGTATAATCAAATACCTATGTTGTACTACATGTAGTATGATGAAATACCTATGACAAGTTGTCTCTTTCGACAAATCTAGTATAATTAACTACTTGTGTTAAGTAATCTCTCCTATCATGGAGTACTTAAAAACACATTATAAAAGAATCCTAAAGGCTTCAATTTCCCTTTTAAAAACAATCCTAAATACTTCTATTTCAAAATCATACATAACATTTCAATTAGCATAGAAAATATAGTAAACCCTTTTAAATTGACAAGAAGAAGAAACCCCATGCATGTATTTGCTTTCCCCAAACTGATGATAGAGCTACCTTCACTATAGCTCAATCCAGCTTCTCCAATGAATTCCCAGCACTACAAAAACTAAAATTCTTCCTTATAGAATTCCATCTTTTCACACTTAGAAATAGATAATAGATAATGACAAATTCCTTTGGTAGAATTCATCCCTCACAAAGGTATCAATGAACTCTTAGAAATGATATAACTAGATACAAATAATGTTTACTCATAAACTGTTTATTGGTCTACAAATAATGTTCACATAGGAATTGAATAAGAGATGCAATTATCATTCACTCAGAGATGGAAGAATGAACATACATAAATTCACAAAGTGATACGCAATGAAGTATAAGGTAATCATGAATAACAAAAACTAAGAAAGATATTATGAATGGTGAATGAGTGCAATTAAATGAGAATGAAGGGATACCCATGAGTGCAAATTAGGAGAGTTCGGAAACTATTTGTAGTGATCCCAACTTCCATAATTTTCTACAACCATGGCATGTGGTTTTCCACCACTGTAGTTTGAAACATTCAATCCAAGAGGTGGCATCATTTTGATCCAGTACTCAACATTTAGAAAGATGAGTCTACCTCTAGCTTTTCAAACATTATGAAGATTGATTTAGAAAGTAACATGGTGAATAACACCTACATGATGTGTTGATAGAGGTGGCACCAATGGTAGATGAATCATACAACAGAGAAAAATTCATTTTTAATTCATAAACACGTAGCCTATGTCGGCTATTTTTCTCGTTGAGTCATCAAAGCTTCAATGCTATGTTGGATTTATTCTTGCTACAGATTTTGACTTCATCAAAAGCATTGGATGCATCTCATGGTTTTTCCCTACATGCTCAATAGGTGATGCATGATTCTCCCTAGATTTGTGAAAGATATAATTTCAAATATTAGCCAAAGCCCAATATGCAAATGAAGTCATTTCAATTTATTCCCCAGTTTGATTTTCCAAAGTTTAAAATGATATGATTCAAAAATATTTCATTCCCAAAGTAGAAAAGATAAATATTCAATTGATTAGGAAATAATTCAAATTCCAAAGTTGAGAGATCAATATTAAATCAATTAGGAAATAATTCGATTTCCAAAGTTGAGAGATTAATACTAAATCAATTATGAAATAATTCAATTTCCAAACTTGGGAGATTAATATTAAATTAATTAGGAAATATTTTGATTTCCAAATATGAGACTATATGAATTGGGTATGTGTAGGATCATCATGGAAAAACAGGCCCTTAAGTGGCAAAATTTTTTAGAAAAAATAGAGTTAGGCAACTTGACATAAAAATTTGAATAAGTTATCTATATTATTTCAAAAATATGTAAGAATAGAATCTATAGAAAATTGAATTTAGTTTCTAAACTACTAGGTTTGTTTTAAAAAAATTATATTTGGTGAGAATTTGAAATTTCAATGCGATGGTACTTAAATTTTAGGGAAAAATAAGAAGTAGGTGCATGTTTGACCACCATAACAACAATAAAATCATAATATTTTTGTATAAGATTTTAGATATAAGTATGGGACTCATCTCCGATGTGATGCATATTTTTTTGTAATTTTTTTCCAAGTAAATAATTAATTATGATTTTTTTATTACAACTTTTAAAAAATATAAAGATTTGTATGTCTAACCACCTTAACTTGGTCAAAAATTCATAAAATTCAATTTTTCTTTTTTTAATCCTATATTATGTGAAGCATAGAATGTGATGCATGTTTTGGATTCAAAAAACATGATACCATTTGAAAGATATAGATGTTTTTAATCAGCCTATCAATCAAGACTTTAGTTGTAATTCAAATAGAAAATGAATAACAATTACTTATTAAATTCAAAGTGAAGAATAATTTATATTGGTGTAAAGCTGAGAATATCCTTTACATACTCTTTTTGTTTCATCAATTTTGGGTAAAAAGAAAGTCGTCAGCCACATATACCCATCATTATATATATATATATATATTAGTATCCACATTAATAATAATACATGTATATTTTTATACACATTTATTATATATATACATATATACACTTCTCGAATAAGCATTAACCCTTGTAAGTGTATTTGTGTATATGTGCAAGTATGTTCATTATATGGTAATACGATAATCAAGTAATCCATTTAACATAGAATGATCATGACCTAATGTCTATACACACACATATATATTTGCAGGAATAGTCATTTCCTCATGTATGTACCTCAATGAGTATTTCAACCCATATATGTGTATTTTCCAATTATCTCATACATGGGTCTATGTATATGTATTTATATATATGCCTATAGACGCGTTGTGTTTTACGCTTATATGAAACAATGTAGAGGTAACCATTAATTAAACTCAAGGACTTAACCCAATCACAATCAACACATTTCCATAAGGAATAACTCAAAACTAAAAAATATAAATATCACCTAATACAACATGTAGAAGTTATAGTACTCTCAAATGCAAACCCATCGGCTAAGGATGACTTACCTATAACCCACACAAACTAACTTAGTTCACTAAATTTGAGGTGACATTTGTTTATGCTCAGATAGTTTACTTTACCAGTTACCAGACCAAGTTCTTCTCTTGAGTGATACTTTCCCTCTCCCTATAGAAATGGACATTTACCTACAACCACCGGCACATGCCTTGGCAGTCAATTGTTCACAACAATAAGCAATATATATAAACATCTTCAAAGTTATAATAACAATAATTCAATAACTATTTATTCTCATTTATGTAGTATATCACCATGAATAACATCAATTGAGATAACATCAAATGAGATAACATTCATATTGATAATAAGGTTTAAGCATCATTAATTCATCTCTAGAATTCACATTACATTCACATTTACCCTATCTAGTAATGGTAAATAGTAACTTCACAATTTGGAGTGTAACATACTTCCCCCCTTGCAAATCATCATCCCTGATGAACTTATAGCTTTTTAACGTATATTTAATGTCAAGTAAAGTTTTATTTACAATTCTCAAAATACGTAATATTTATAAAACATCCATCCTATGTAGTAATTTTGTCTTTCCCAAACCTTGTTTTAAGTGTCCTCACTGTCGTATAGGGAAATCTCGTATTCCTTACACATACCTACCCTCTCAAAGAGTTTAATTACATATACACATCCAAGATATAATAGTAACTATATGCAACACCTAACATGCAGTGATCGAAAAACATCAGCCCATAAATTTATCCTTAGTATAATCCAAATAGAAAAGGAATGTCGATGCATTGTACACTACATTATGGGTCCCATCTTTTCCTTTTGGTATTTACACTTTTAGAAAAATTATAAATCAAGTTCATCTGTCACTTACACATCCATTTTCCTTACCATAAAGTACTTTCTCTTGATTACTTGTTTGTCTCAACCATAACATTGCTCTTGGACAGTCAAATCCTGATACTGCTTCATATTTAATCTTTGTATCAACAAAGTTTCATTGATCCCTTTGATATATTACTCCTTTTTGACATTATATTATGTAGAGAAAAAGAATCAACTAAACCAACTTAACACAACTTGAACAATGATCCATCATCAACAATGACAAAATGCAACCTGAGTCATCTTGAGAACATTGCTATAATGGCCTAATGGGAACTTAACAAAGAGAACATAATACAACCTAAAAATATTGGATTTTCTAGGCCTTCCACAAAATATTTCCTTGATCCAAATTCCAATCATAAACAAACTATGCATAGATTTTCTCAAACATAAAGAAAACTAGGTTTTTTTTTACTAATCTCCAGCAAAATGAGACACAATCTACCATAACTCATGCAAATGAATAAATGAATCTTTTTCCTTTAAAGGATTTTTAGAAAATGTAAAAAAATAACTTTTCACAAATTTTTATAACCTTTTTATGGTGGAATAAAAAGATATGAATTTTTCTTATCTGCTAGAAACCCTAGTTCTTGAACTGGGTAGTCTTCACCAAAATTTCCATAAATCAATCAAAACCCAATGAAAATTGATCAAAGAAAGTGAAAATGAAACTATATTAACAAATATAACATATAAAATAGGTTTTAGGTCTTTATTTGATTTGTGCAATCTATACCATTATCTGCAACAGCCTGCAACTTCCAGAGAAAACAATCACATATGGCTACCAATGATAAAATGGTCATAACTTTCTCCAAACTCAATGAAAAAACACCAAACCAATTTAAAATGAAAGCTAGTTTATTCCTATATAAATAAAAATAAATTTCATATCTATACCACTTCATACATATCTGTACCATTTAAAAGAATAGGGCAGAACATTGGAAAATTGTAGAAAAATTCATGTCTTCCTTCATAAATTCTTGTTCAATCTACATACCAGCACCCCATTAAAATTGGAGGCCCATTTTTATGCTTTTAAAATAAATTTATTCCACCCAAAAACCTACAAAAACCATTTAAAAACTTTTTAAAAACTTTTAAAAAGTTGTCATTTGACAAGAAAAGTTGTTATGACAACATTTGACAACTTTTGACAATGTTTTCATTTTTCAACTAAATGAAACCAAACCTTCATTAATGACTCCAAATGAATTAAAACATATATATAATGGCTCATTAAACCTTATTAAAAAATTAAAACACCTAATTTAATGCATTTATACAATATGGCCTAATGGAGGCATGTAATCAAACAGGTGCTCCTACACCAAACTCCCGGGGGTAAAAGAATTCAAGCCTCTTTGAATTGTTTTATTATTGGTCTTATAGTTACTTTGCGCTTTGTCCTTTTTATTTTCAATAATTTTTGGTCCTTTATTCATTTTCTTCTTCTTATGCCTTCTTTAATCAAGCATTCATGTAACTTAGAGGTCCCAAAATTCTATCAGATCATCATATACTTCACTTTGTCTTTCATAACCTACACATACTTAGTCCAAAGAAAAATTAGAAAAGATATATAAAGACCTTGAGGTCTCATCCTTTTATTCTTGTGCTTTAAACTCCTCTTCACGTATGACCAACTTATCCAATGTTGAAACCAATTCACTTGAAACCTCAATTTCCTTGTCTTCTTCTATCTTGATGAGTTCCCCTTTGACTTGTCCATACCTTACCTTACTATCCCATTCTCCTTCAAGGGCTACATATTGTGCCCATAGTTCTTCTTCATCCACCTTTTCTTTTTCTTTAACTTCTCCCATAAATGGTTCTTTTGTCTTCACACTAGGTGCAACTGCTGTCATTTTCATTAGCCTTTGAATAGGACATATTATGTTCTTCTTAACTTTCAAGTGCCAACTTGTTGCTTATCTGATCCAATGTTCCAACTTCATCATGGATTCTGCATAAAAAACATTGAACTATTCTTCTCTTCTCCTCATCTCTTACTTTAACTCAGCTATCTCTTTGTCAATCATCTCTTGTAACTTCCTTTCTTCCTTTATGGTGCAGGGGCACCTTGGGATCTCCATGCCTCTTTGAGGCTTTGTGTGGTTTTTGTTTAGTTTCAATGATGATCATGATGTAAGAAGCTCATAAGGACCATTTGAAATGCTTTGTGATAGGTTTTTAGGCTTGATGTTGAGTTTTGATGTAATAACAAGGTCTCTTCCTCACCATGTAAACTTGGTGCATCTAGGCCAACATAAGGAATTAAGGTTCCATGATGAAAATAGGTAATTGGGGGGAGTTTCATTGTTGATTTGATAGTATTGGAGGTTTTTTATCCATCTATTTTCTTGGTTGGTAAGTCTAGTTGTTGATGTTGTGCAAAATTTCCTTAACTAGGCAATTAGGAGTCATTTAGTGTTTCATTAGTTTCGCAACGTCCCCCAAATTCAAAATTAAGTTGAGGGACATTGAGAGAGGTGTGTGAATGTTGAAATATGCCTCTTTCAGTTGAGGAAGGTTTGATGAAGAATTTTTGAAGCAAAATCAATAATAAAAGAACTTTATTTTCCATATTTTTTGTGCAAAAAATTGTTACTAACTAACGTGGTACAAACATAATACATATTGTACAGAAACAAGGTTGTAATGGTTCAATAGAGGGTTGAGATATCTTCCTTTTTTTAGTGGTTTGACTCATTTTCATCAAGAAGAAAGGGAGATATCTGTATTTTACTACAAGTGGATATGAAACCCTACACAACTAGGGTTTGATTAATAAAATGCAAGTTTCTCTGCATTCCACCATAGGAAAAATATGATTTTTGGTGGAATGGAAGGTATTGCAGTATACTTCAAGATTAAAAAGGTTTTAGGATGGAATATGGATTTTGGTGAGAATAAATTGATGCCCTAGGCTTGCCATCTCCATATGATAGGCCAAAATTTGTTGCAAAATTCTTATTTGAGGCAAGATTTGTGAGTTTTCTGTTTTGTGGCAATTGGGATTAGTTGGAATGATTTTTTTGAAGGTATAGGAAGGTATTCATTGGCTTAGGGGTTTTGAGGTTTTCCAAGGTAACCATACTTGCATTGAAAAGTGTCTTTTAGGCCTCCTTGTAGCGTTAGAAAATAGGTCAATTGTTTCCTTTTGTGTTGGAGTCAAAAATTATGGTTTTGAGGGTTTGTGGAGGATAGTATCAAGTGTCAAAAAAAAGTGAGTTTGGTCTGGTTTCAGTCATTAGAAGGATTTTATGTTGACTATCCCATTAGTCAGGGCTATAAGGGCTACAAGGCCTAATATGGTAGTGATAGATGAAAGAGTGTTCCCAAGTGAGAATTCTTGTTTGTTGGCTTAATTTAGCCATGTTAAGAGATTCTGAGTCATTTCCAAGCCTCCTGATTACATTTAGGTGTGTGGAGTTAAAATAGTTCTTAAGTTTCTCATTAGTTGTATGGTGTATTAAGGAGTCTATCTAACAGTATTTGAGAGAAGCTCTTAAGATATTTTCTTCCCCTACCACTCTGCATCAAAATGGTATCAGAGCTAGGTTTGATTGTGAGAGTTGTATTAGTGAGTTGAGGTGTGCAATGAACAATTCCTCCAAAAGGTGCAAAAGGTGGGTCTATAGTTGCAAGGGAAATGGAGGCCATGAGAGATAAAATAGAGGCCTTAGAGAAGAAGAGAGTGGTTACTGATGAGGATAGTACCTCTGAGGATGAAGTGGAGGGAGAAGGTGAAATCACTTCACAAGAGGAAAAGTTGGACCCTCAAGAAAAGAGGTTCATTGGTACCTTGCAATCCATAAGAGCATAATCATCTGATGTGAAGATGGAAATACCAATGTATGGGGGGGAAATATGAATGCAAAGGAATTATTAGAATGGGTGGATTCCTTAAACAACTATTTTGAGTATAAGTAAATGGCAGAAAATAAGAAAGTTAAGTTTGCTAAGACTAAATTGAATAGGGTTGCTTTGACTAGGTGGAACTACTATCAAGGAGAAAGAGTGAAAGAGGGAAATAATATGATTTCCTCTTGGGAAATAATGGTGAGTAGATTAAAGGCACAATTTTTACCAGTAGATCATGAAGTGCAAGCATTTAGAAGGTTACAAAGCCTAAAGCAAAAAGATATGGATGTATCAACCTATACTGAGGAGTTTCAAAAACTTAGTATGAGGTGTGGTCATGTAGAGAATGACAAGGAGAAAGTGGCCAGATATTTGAATGGCCTAAGGTTTGCAATCCAAGATTAGATGAGTCTTGTGACTCCTAAAATAGTAGAAGAGTGCTTCCAAATAGCATGCAAGGAAGAGGGGAAGTTAAGAAGAAAGCAAGAGCAATAAGGAAGGGGTAGAGGCTGAAATTCAAAGGGAAGAGCCAATTTCAGTGGTAGGAACAAATCAAAAAAGAAACAAGGGGAATCAAGTGGAAAAAAAGAAAAAATCCAACAAACAATAGCAAGATTCAAAGGTAGGGGGTCTAATGGAAGAGGTAGATTCAATGGAAGAGGTTCCAATTCATTCTCTAGAAGGTTCTACACTTGTAACTAGTTTGGGCACCCACCTTTCAAGTGTCCTGAAAAGAAACCTTCAACCTCTCAAGGTACAGATAGGAGGAACCAATTGGTGCAAGTAGAGGATGCACAAAGTGTAAAGTCACCTTCTAAGCCTTCTGATACTAAATTTGGAGAGATCTTGATGATGAGAAGAACACTTCTCAGGGTGCTAAGTACCAAGGAGCCACCACAAAGAAAGTCTTTGTTTAGGACTTCATGTAAGTCTCATGGGAAGGTATGCAAGGTAATTGTAGACTCTAGTTCCACTGATAATTTAGTGTCTCTTGAAATGGTTGAAAAGTTAAAATTGAAAGAAATTCCTCACCCTATCCCATATAAGGTGTCCTGGTTGAATAAGGGCCAACAAGTGCTTGTTAATGAGCAATGTTGGGTAGAATTTCAAATTGGGGAGTATAAGGACATAATTTTGTGTGATGTCACACCCATGGATGCTTGTCATCTACTCTTAGGAATCCCTTGGCAGTATGATAGGAAAGCCCAACATGATGGAGAGAAGAATACCTACACAATAACAAAAGATGGACACACTTTCACTATGAATCCCTTACTAGATGAAGAAGTAGATAAAAAAATTGGATCTAGCATCATGGTGGTAGGTGAGAAAGAGTTTTTGTAGACCTTAAAAGATGAAGGAGGGCTAGGATTTTCCTTGATTGTAAAGCCAAAATGAAAATATTTTTTGTCCTAAAACAAAGAAAAACTCATACCTACTGAAGTTCAAACATTGTTGGTGAGGTATAAGGAGATTGTACTGGATGAATTACCTAGTTCCTTGTCTCCAATTACGGATATCAGTCATCATATAGACCTGATTCTAGGTGCTACATTGCCCAACAAGGCTGCCTATAAAATGACACCAACCCAAATTGAAGAAATAGCAAAGCAAGTGCAAGAGTTGTTGGATAAGGGCCTAGTGAGGAAGAGTTTAATCCCTTGTGTTGTTCTAACCATGCTAGCTCTAAGAAAGGATGGTAAATGGAGATTGTGTATTGATTCAAGAGCTATAAATAGGATAACCATCAGATATAGGTTTCCTATGCCAAGGATAGAAGATCTTATGGATTGTCTTGAAGGGGCTTGTTATATCTCAAAATTTGACTTAAAGAGTGGATACCAATGAAGATCTTTATGAGTGGATGGTGATGCCTTTTGGCTTGAATAATGACCCTAATACCTTTATGAGACTAATGAATGAGGTATTGAAACCTTTATTGGTAGATTTGTTGTAGTTTATTTGGATGATATTCTTGTGTTTAGCAGGTCCAAGGAGGAGCATTTGAAGCATCTAGACATGGTTCTAAAGAGATTTTATGAAGAAGTTGTGTTGATTAATATGTAGAAGTGTGAGTTCATGAAAGAAGAATTAATTTACCTTGGGTTTGTAATAGCAAAATGGAGTTTGAAAATTGATCCATCAAAGGTTGAGGCTATTCTCAATTAGCCAACACCTAAGTCAGTGGGTGATGTGAGGAGTTTTCATGGTCTTGCAAGCTTCTACAAAAAATTCATCAATAATTTTAGCCAAATTTGTGCACCTATCATTGATACCATCAAAGGAGACAAGAAGAGTAAGTTTCTATGGACCCAAACAACAAATGAAAGGTTTGAATATCTAAAAGGAAAGGTATCCCAACAACCTATTCTCGATCTTATTTTAATAAGTTTTTTACAATAGAATCTGATGCAAGCAATCAAACCATAGGTGTTGTTTTAAGTCAAGAAGAAAGACCGGTTGCATTTTTTAGTGAAAATTTGAATGAGGCTAAAAGAAAATACTCTTCATATGATCTTGAATTATATGCTTTGCTAGGTTTTAAAAATGGAGCCAAATTACTTGTTACCAAGAGAGTTTATTGTGTTTACTGACAATCATGCACTTAGTTTATTGAATGGGAAGGAAAAGTTGAACCAAAGGCAAATGAAGTGGGTTGAATACCTACAAGCATATACATTTTCCATAAAACATATGAAGGGGCAAGCTAATAAAGTTGCAAATGCACTTAGTAGAAGGGTCATGATGGTTCAAGAAATTCAACTTCAAAGTGTGGGAATTGAGGCTCTTAAGGGTATGTATCAAGAAGATGAGGATTTCAAGGAAGCTTTTAATGTTTGTTCTCAATTTTTAGATGCTTTTCATGG
Source organism: Sequoia sempervirens (assembly GCA_007258455.2). Lineage (NCBI taxonomy): Eukaryota > Viridiplantae > Streptophyta > Pinopsida > Cupressales > Cupressaceae > Sequoia > Sequoia sempervirens. The sequence goes on from VDFB02237106.1 coordinate 13,323, forward strand.
TGATTATTGTGATTATGTTTTGCAAGATGGACTTTTGTTTAAAGTTGCTTAGTTATGCTTACCTAGGTGTTCTATGAGGGAGAATATAATCAAGCAAAAGTATAGTGGAAGTCTTGGAGGGCATTTTGGGCTAGAAAAAACCTTGGAGTAGGTTAGGAGATTTTACTTTTGGCCTAAAATGTAGATTGTTGTGAGAAAATTTGTGGAATCTTGTACACTATGCCGAAGAGCAAAGGGAACTTCTTCAAATGTTGGTCTTTATCAGCCCCTACCAATCCCAAATAGACCTTGGGAAAGCATAAATATGGATTTTGTTTTTGGACTACCTAAAACACCAAGAGGAGTTGATAGTGTCTTTATAGTGGTTGATAGATTAAGCAAAATGGCTCATTTTATTCCTTGTAAGTGCACTAGTGATGCTTCTAACATTGCAGGTCTATTTTTTCAGTTAGGTTGAGAGAATGCATGGTATTCCTATGAGCATTGTATCAGATAGGTCATTGGTCATTTTTGGAGGACCTTATGGAGGAAATTGGGGACTAATTTGCAATATAGTTCTTCCTACAATCCTCAAACAGATGGAAAAGCAAAGGTGGTTAACAGATCACTTGGTAATCTCTTGAGGTGTTTGACAAAGGAACATGATGTGCAATGGGATTTGGTACTGCCCCAAGAGGAATATGCCTATGATGACTCCGTCAATAGAAGTATTGGTAAAACCCCCTTTGAGGTAGTGTATGGGATGAATCCTAGAGATATCTTTGAGTTGAGAGATCTGCAAGGAATGGAGAAAAGAAGTGTCGAAGGTGAAGATTTTGCTATGGAAATGAAGTCTATCCATGATCAAGTGAAGGAAAATATCAAGAAAAGTGTGATTCAATACAAAGAAAGGGCATATTTAAAGAGGACAAATATGCAATATAAGGTGGGAGATCTGGTTTTTGCATATTTGAAGAAGGAAAGACTCCCTAAGGGCAGATACGCAAAGCTTCACATGAAGAAAATAGGTCATTGCAAGATTATTCATAAATTTGGGCAAAATGCATATGAGATAGCACTCCCTCCTGGAGTGGCTATCTCACCCATTTTTAATGTTGTTGATTTGCACCCATTTAAGGGATCTTTGGATGTAGGTACAAGTGTGGAAGCTGATGAAGATTAGGTGCAAGACCTTCCACCATCTGAACCCTTGAAGCTTGAAGCCATCCTAGACACCAAAGAGGTAGAAAGGACAAGGAAAAAGGTATATAATGAGTATCTTGTTAAATGGTAGGGTCTTCCACCTAAAGAAGCAACTTGGATGACTGAAGGGGACATCAAACAACATGGTACTACTTTGCAACAACTGATGTAAGGTGGTACTTGAGATCTCTTCCACCCCGGGTGCATGGTGCAGGGGAACCTTGGGATCTCCATGCCTCTTTGAGGCTTTGTGTGGTTTTTGTTTATTTTCAATGATTATCATGATGTAATAAGGTCATAAGGACCATCTGAAATGCTTTGTGATAGTTTTTTAGGTTTGATGTTGAGTTTTGATGTAATAACAAGGTCTCTTCCTCACCATGTAAACTTGGTGCATCTAGGCCAACATAAGGAATTAAGGTACCATGATACAATCAGGTAATTAAGGGGAGTTTCCTTGTTGATTTGATAGTCTTGGAGGTGTTTTAGCCATCTTTTTTCTTGGTTGATAAATCGGGTTCTTGATGTTGTGCAAAATTTCCTTAACTAGGCAATTAGGGGTCATTTAGTGTTTCATTAGTTTCCCAATGTCCTCCAAATTCAAAATTCACTTGAGGGACATTGGGAGAGGTGTGTGAATTTTGAAATATGCCTCTTTTGGTCGAGGAAGATTTGATGAAGAATTTTTGAAGCAAAATCAATGAAAAAGAACTCTATTTTCTACATTTTTGTGCAAAAAATTGCTGCTAACTCACGTGGTATGGACATAATACATATTGTATAGTCACAATGCTATAATTTTTGGATAGAGGGTTGAGATAGATTCCTTTTGGTGGTGGTTTTACTGGTTTTCATCAAGAATGAAGGGAGATATATGCATTTTACTGCAAGTGGGTTTGAAACCCCACAACTAGGGTTTGATAATAATTTGATAATAAAATGGAAGTTTCTCTCCATTCCACTGTAGGAAAAATCTTTTTTTTGGTGGAATGGAAGGGATGTAGTATAATTCAAGATTAAAAAGATTTTAGGCTAGAATATGGAGTTTGGTGAGAATAAATTGATGCCCTAGGCTTGGCATCTCTATGTGACAGGCCAAAATTTATTGCAAAAATCTGATTTGAGGTAAGATTTGTGAGTTTTCTATTTTGTAGAGCTTGGGATCAGTTGGAATGATTTTTATGAAGGTATACGAAGGTATTCATTGGATTAGGGGTTTTGGAGTGTGCCAAGGTAACCATACTTGCATTGAAAAGTGTCTTTTAGGCCTCCTTGTAGCATTAGAAAATAGGTCATTTGTTGCCTTTTGTGTTGGAGTCAAAACTTATGGTTTTGATGGTTTGTGGATGACAATATCATGTGTCAAAAACTAGTGAGTTTGGTCTGGTTTCAGTCATTAGGAGTATTTTATGTTGACTGTCCCATTAGACAGGGCTATAAGGGCTACAAGGCCTAATATGGCAACGATAGAAGAAAGAGTGTTCCCAAATGAGAAGTCTTGTTTGTTGGCTAAGTTTAGCCATGTTAAGAGATTTTGATTCATTTCTAAGCCTCCTGATTGCATTTGGGTGTGTGGAGTTAAAATAGT
>VDFB02237107.1:0-15322 GCA_007258455.2 Sequoia sempervirens
ATGAGAGTTTTTAGGAGAACTACAATCTAGGTGTTCATGGTATTCAAAGGTTGGTTCTTCTAAAATTACTTCATCACAAGTAGGGTTATCATCAATGGTTGAATTATCTTGCTTATCAATGATGTCATTATCTTTTTCAACAATGTTTTCCTCATGACTTTCATTGGTTGTATTTTCTAACACCAATACATCTTCCTCACAACTAGTAGAGATATTAGGAGAAGAACAAATGTAATTATCATGATTATCCATAATTTCATTCCTTTGTCCTATAATGTATTCCAAAATAAGATAGGTAGGGGAAGGATCATAAAGAGGGTTGTCATAGATCTTAAAGTTTTGATCATCCAACACCAACATATCTTCACTTATGCTTTCATCCTATAGAACACTATCACAAGAGGTGAAGATGTTGGGAGATGAATGTAGACTAGTTGAAGTTCAAATGGTCTCTTGTTGTGTTATCTGGTCATCATGATTACCTATGGTTGTTTCTTCTTGTTCATTAATGTCTTTCCTAATAAGAGAGCTAGAAGGAGAGAAATAATTGGGATTTTCAAAACTCTCATTGATTGGTTCTTCTAACACCAAAATATATTCTTCACCAATAGGATAGATATTAGGAGAAGAAAAAATATGATCATTAGGATTATCCAAGGTCTCTTTCACTAAAATACTCTCATAGGTAGGGGATATTAACTTTTTCTTAACATGCCTAGAAAGGTAAGGTAGTAACATTGTTTGACCAAAAATGAAAAGAACTTTTAACTATCTCATGGAATGCTTTAATGATGTACTAACAATGTTTATCCAAAGATGCAAAACACTTTTATCCAATGTATGCAAAACTTTAAGAATGCAAACAATGTATATCCAAAAATGAAAAGAACTTTTATCAAACTCATGCAAATTTTTATGAATGTAAACATTGTATATGCAAAAGTGAAAAGTACTTTTATCAATATTATGCAAAGTTTCAAAAATGTGAGCATCTTCAGATCTAATAATGCTTGTAATTGAAATGATTTAAAAAATGAGAGCCATAAATTAATTTTTTTGACCTAGATGCACAAAATAGATGTTCCTCAAACATTCCAAACTTATAGTATATGTTACTAGGAGGCTTAGGAAGCAAAAAACAAAAAAATTAAACCCTAAAAACTAAAAATTGAGAATCCAAAGGGTCTAAGATGCCAGCAAGGGTGTATTAGTCTTGCTAAAGGAATTTTGAGGTTCCAATTGAAACGAGTAGAAAACAACTCAGATAGGTTTTTGAACCAAAAGCCCATAGAGGGACTAAGATGCCAGTAAAGGGATTTTAGTCTTAGTAGAGTTTTTTTCATAAAAACAACAAAATAGATGGATTGATAATAGTGTTTCCACATTGCCTACTTAGGGACCTGATGTTTAGAAATAGAAAATTGTGCCAATGAATGCAAGAAAATGTGACTAATGACAAGAAATTGAATGCAAGCTTGAATGCAATTATTTTCAATTTTGAATGCAATAACAATGTTTCTAAAAGCAATTAGGATAATTGACAATGCACTTTTTTTAGTTTTTCAATGAGATAAGATGATGCAAGAAAGAAAAAATGCAACCTATATGCACTTTCACTAATGCAAATGTGAAAAACCCTAGATGCACTTAAATTACTAATGCAAGAATGAATGCAACCTAGAGCTAGGGCCTTAGTGAACTCCAAATCAGAAAATAAATTTTCAAAATGTCAAGTTCACCAAAATGAATTGTAGGAAAAATGTGTTGTGGAAAGGAACTCACAATACAAGAAAGGGATCCCTAATCCTAAATTTTTTCCTATGGGGGGATGGTTCATTCAAGAACACATAAGATACCAAAATTGGATTGACTATCAACACAAAGGTGAGTTAATTATCAAAAAGGAAGACCTAGGGGGTTTTTTATGCTTCGAAGAGTTCACCACCAAGCAAATCCTTGGAAAAGACAACTTAACATTGAACTCACAAAACCTAGTAATGCAAGCCAAATGATGGATGCAAATGATAAAGTTAAGTAACAACATGTTAGGATGTATGTACCTGGGAAGTCTAGAAATGTGATGAGGATTTTGGAAATGAAAAAGTGCTATCAAAATATGTTAGGGACGACAAAGACGCCCTTACTGTTGTCTTAGTCCCACTGTAATTTTTTGAGGTAGATGCAAAATCTTTAGATTTTGGTACAAAATCTGAAAGTATCTCTGCAAAATACCCTTGGGAGGACTAAGATTCCCTTACTATTGTCTTACTCCCATATTGAATTTTTAAAATCTCTGAATGTGATTTTGAGGCTCATTTTCTACACTTCCTTCTTCTCAGGTCTTAGGTCCTAAAATGTTCAAATCTAGCCTATAGGTGAGTTTCCGTGAAGATGACAACTTTGCAACTTTACAACTTTTCACTTCAAATGATCTTCAAGTCTTCAACCTAAATATTTAAACACAAACATAAAAGAGAGGAAAAACTTGTTGATTGTTAGTAAATGGGGGTTTTCCTTGGTCAAACCCCTTGTTGGTAATTAAACCTTGGAATGAAATATAATGATGAAGGGAAATGATGAATGAACAAAATGCTATGTTGCAACTCACCAAACCCTTGTTATGAGATTTGCAAACTTGTGTGAAGTGGCTAGTTTGAATGTAGATCCTTAATCAAAGGAATTCTTGATAGATCTTGACTTGAATTGCTTGCTTGAATCAAAAACCTACATCACAAATGTTAGCTCAAAAACACACATGATGCAAGAATATCATTGACATGATGCTTGAATATTGATGATGGATCCAAATTCTTGTTGAATTACTCTTGAATGCTCTTTTCAACTCAAAGTTACTATTAGGAATTCTCTCACAAAAGTCTTATATGAAAATGAGTCAAAGAACCTTGTATTTATACTTATCTATGCTTAATATCCTAAAATTACACCACACCAAGCCAACATATGAATTCATTAATTAAAGGAGGCTAAATCCCTCCAAGATTTGAAATTAAATCCTGAAAAAAACTTGAGGGGGACTAAGACACCCTAGGTGTCATCTTAGTCTCGAGGTTTGAAACTCGAGGCATGAACTCCAAAAAGGGGCCCATTTAAGGTGCATTTGAAAGAAGGGTCCCAAGACCTTTGGAGGGAAAAGATTCCCTAGGTGGCATCTTAGTCCCAATCTAAAAATAAAGGAAACAAAACCAAAATCATTAAATTATCATTTATTCTTTGATGTTTGTTAAGATTAGCCATAAAAATATATAATTTATTAGGCTTGTCAATGAAAAATAGGACCAATTAAGACATAAATAAGAATAAATAGGGCAGGTGGGCCCAAACAAGTGTGAAAATGGAAGGGTATATATTTTCCTACACTACAATGATTAATTAATATCTAATCTTGACCTTATATATTTAGTTATTATTACAAAATAATAGTAGTAAAACTAAAGGATGAAATAATATGTGTACTTAATGATGCCCCTCTCTTATACCAAAGTTCTCTTGTAATGTCTTTCATAGAAATAATAATATATTCATAGAATTTTCTCATTATACTACTGATTGTTTTAGCTTGAGAAATATAATGCATGTCATAGGAGGTAACTCCATAGCTCGCATGGTTTGTATGGTTGTGTTAAGGCTTTGGGCTCTTCCCATGTAGGTCCAAGGTTTGAATCACATCGATTGGTTGAACCTAGTGGCAACCTTGTACAAGCCAAGGCTATCACCTCTAGGGGACTAGTCTCACCTAAACTCACCCTTCTATAAACCAACTTGGCATAAAAGTAAGCTCGAGGAAAGGTGTGGTTGGAATCATCGGGTTGGGTCACAATCGTAATAAGTGCAATGGGGATACTTTTGGATTACAAAAAATATAGTGGATGTAATAAGAGAAATGTAATGTTAAATATCATTAAAAATAATAGATGACATAGTGTCATATAATATATATGATTGAGATATATAAAGAGGTATTATTTGTATTATTTACTTACATACAATTACAAGTAGTAAAAGTAAAATGATGTTTTTAATTAAAAAAATGATTGAGGATTTATTGTATTAGAGTAATTATTTATAAAAAATTATATAATAAACCATTAAAGATACATTATTTATAAAGGATATATAAATAAAAAGACATCTAAAAATGTTGCAATGCATGATTCTTTAAAAGTAACAATTATTATTGTCAAATTATTTATTTATGAAGAGGCATTTGTATTATCTAGAGGCTTGCAATTATAGAGTAGTTAAGAATTGATAGAATTTTCTTAAGTTGAAATAATTTAAAAAGACATTTTAAAATAAGGTACACGATTTATCAAGAGTTTCTCTGTGAAACATTGAATAGACATTATTTAAATATCATACAATGGATGGAAAATGTATATAAAATATTACAACATGCAATACTTTTGTAAACAACAAATGCACTGATGTCATATCATAAAACATATATGAGACAACATTATTTAAATTATTTGTTGACATGTAGTTATAGAGGATCATCAAAATTGGAAGATTGTTTTTATTAAAAAATATGAAAATGATTATTGGATGAAGACAAAATTTTCAACAAACTTTTCCGGTATTTTCTAAGATGTGGTTGTAGATTGTGGTGGGAAATGATAGGATTTATCTAGTATGTTGAAATTAAAGAATCTTTGGAGATAGATTATTTGCACAAGGTATAGTTGATGTAAAATGACATCTAAAAACTTGCAATGTACAATACCATTATAGATAACAATCATTTTAAACCAAAACATATTTTAATATCATCCATCTTTTATGAAGAGCCATTATTTATATAATTCACCAATATGAAATTGTAAAGTGTGATGCACATTAATAAAATATTTTTATTTAAATTTTATTTTTTTAATAATGTTTATTTTAATAAAAAATATATTATCAATTATTAAAAAGACACTTTTGTAGAGAATATAATGAAAAAAACTGAAAATTTAAAATCTACAATTCTTTTAAGAGGAAGAAATAAGTAGTATCATATTATGTATAAAAAATTGATAGAATTATTTTATTTAAATAATTGAAGAAAGCATCTTAAATTGACATTCTTTATTCACCAAAAATGACATTATCAGTCACCAACCGCATATTATAAGGACAACGCATCTGCCAAATAATTTAAATAAGCGGCAATGACTGGTTCCATCAGAATGTTGTCTCATTCACTTAACGATCATCGTATGAAGTAATGGTGAGGTACGAACATAAGAATTGGCTTCAACTTTGTGCAAATTTACTGTCAAAATTTTGGTGGAACAATTTTTTTCCAAGGTCGGTCGGTGTATACATGTGGAACAAAATCATTCTGGTATCCACAATCAAACAAATGTTGATTCTAAACTTACGTACCAAGCTAAACACGCTAGCAAGTGTACGGCCATTGAAAAAGAAAAGGTCTCAAATGCAATGTATGCATGAGTAGTGGGTTTGTTGGCATTAAATGAATAACATCATTCTTACGCAAAAGTCAAGATAAATTTTTATGATTGACATCATCAAGTCTTTGTTCATCTTTGATTAAAAATAATACTAGCAATTGCACCTTTGTGCAATGGGTACACCGAAGAGGTGCGGAATTTCATTTAGGGAAAAAATTGGTGTATTTTTTCATAAATTTGTGTAGTACACGAGGTCAATTGGTAGACCATTTAAAAATATGATGTTGTTTGTGCAACAAACATCTCAACATAGAAACAAAAAAATTAAAACAAAAGCTCTAAATTGGTATGATAATCAACTTCCATTACCAACAAGCTCATATTATGTCTAGAATAGGGAGAAATAGAGAGATAGGGATAGAGAGAGGGAGTGATAGAGGGGGGAAGAGAGAGAGGGGGGTAAGGAGATAGAGATAGGGATAGAGACAAAGTGGAAGATATGTATAGAGATGAAGATGGAGATGGAGATGGAGATGTTACCTAATGATAACTTTGAAGTATTGTTCCTTATTCTTTGGTTATCCATCATTATCGTTGCTTCTTTTTAAGGTCATGTTTGCATCCTAATCCTTCATCTTCCTCTTCTTGATAATGAATAATTGAGTGTTATATAGAGATAAAGAGATAGAGAGATATGAGTAGAGAAAGATATGGATAGAAAGAGATGGAGGGAGGAGGGAGAGGGAGACATAAAGTGAGAAATAGAGAGATAAACATATAGAGTAGGAGAGATGGATTGAATAAGAGAGATGGGGAGAGGGAGGGAGGGGTAGATAACTCAATGAGAGAGAGAGAGGGAGATATAGAAAGATAGAGAGGGAAAGGGAGACAAATAGAGATGTAGAGGGAGATATAATGGTAGAGAGAGATAGAAAGATAGAGGTAGAGGAGGAAATAAAGATAGAGAGAGGGAGAGATAGATATAAGAGGCAAAAAGATATAGATATAGATGTCTAGGAAGACAGAGAGGGAAAGAGAGATGGATAGAGATGGATGGATAGAGAGAAAGAGACATGTCCAAAAATAGATTGGGAGAGAGGAAGATAGAGGTAGAGATGAAGAGAGGGAGAGAGAGAGAGAGAGAGAGAGAGAGAGAGATGGGAAGATAAAGAGAGAGATATAGATGTATGGGAAGAAAAAGGGAGGGAGAGGTAGAGATAGAGAGATAGATAAGGGGACAAGGAGGGAGTGAGGGAGAAATAGAGATGGGGAGAGAAATAGGAGAGACAGAGAGAGTGGAGAGAAAGAGAGAGATAGTGATAAATGAGAAGAGAAAGAGAGATATAAAGATCTATGGGAAGAGAAAGGGAGAGAGGTAATGATAGAGAGATAGATAGGGGGGATAGGGAAGGAGTTATGGAGGGTGAGTTAGGGAGAGATAGAGAGAGGGAGAGAGAGAATAGGAGGGAGATAGAGAAAAGAGAGAAAAGAGGGGGGATGGGAGAGAAATATGGGGAGATAGAGAGAGGGAGGGAGATAGAGAGGATAGAGAAGTAGAGAGATATAGAAAGAGGGGTTGATAGGTAGATATAGAGAGAGAGGGGGAGATGGAAGGATAGAGGAAGAGGGTACATGAACATATGTTCCCTTGTTTGATATGGGCTTGCATTAAAAAACTATCATTTGAAATATAAAGTATAACTCTCAATCTCCAATTTGCTATCTAATTCATCATTAAATCTCTCCCTGAGCTCTTTTTTCTTATCCAAGATATAAAAACTTGCATGCCCATGAATTGAGTTGTTGTATTTATCTATTGGTACAATTCGAGTGAAGAAGAAGAGAGTAGATGCATACTAACTTTCAAATTGGGATCCAAGGGCATTCTATATCCATCTATTTGAATTAAATGGAAAAAAGAGTTACTTGAACAATTAGATAGCAAATACCTTACTACACTTGATAATTCATGAGACAAAAGAAGAACAAGTGTAAAATCAACCCCTAAAACTAATTTATACTAATGACAATCCAATCCAAAATAAGAGAAGATTCACATTATAGACAAGAAGTTGTCACTAAATAGGTGTTCCTCACATAGAACATCATCCTTTGATTTTGAAAAATTATTAATTCTCAATACAAATTTGATATTCTTTAAAATGAAAAAAAAAATCAAAAGCAAAACTTTCAATTATAATGGAACCATGATTTTCTGCCCAATATGAAAACCATGTTTTTCTACCCAATATGACTTATTAGGCTTTTGGTTTGCTTGGACACAATCCAAGGAAGGATGCTAATTTCCACTTGAGAACTTTGTGGGTGCAAAATTTGCTCCAAAAGTTCACATTACACATCGTCGAGCTTTGGGAGGTTGAGGGCACGCAACACAAAATGCAAATGTGGTTGGTTTGTCGGCATCATGTCTTTTCTTGCCATCTGGTATGAGTTTGATAGGCCTTTGAGGTACTCAGTGACGATGAAACATCACTGCACAACAATGATCTAGTCATTAAAGCAAGTTGATAGAGAAGAATGTGAATGCACACAAGTCAAGAATGCTTGAGTATCATTAGACAACAAAGAATAAAGTGAACATGATTGCAAAAGTACACATTTTATCAAATCAACATTGAACATTAGAGATTGAATCTAAATTACATGAGATTAACCTAAAAATATAGAATTGACTCGTAAAAATTCTTAAGTTTATACAAAATTCACCTAACCCAAATTAAGTTCTAAAGAACAAAATTATTTTTTAGCTTAATTAGCAAAAATACTTTTATTATGATAAATCTCATAAATAAATACTTCTTTTACTTCACATATAATTTCCTAAAATAATATTCATTATTAGATCTATTTACCTATGTTATTGACAAGCGTGACCCATTTCTTGTGCTTACTCTTTATACAAATAAATGTGAAATTCCACACAACAATTCAATGTGAGTGCGTGGATATGTGTATATGAAGCTCAGCTTCTCCATACCATTTTCCCAGGTGAACGGAAACATGAAGGAAAGTCGCACTTCATTCTCCATACTGGGGGAGGCTGGCTTTATGAAAACGGGCAAAAATTATTGTAAAATAATAATAACCAGCTATTAAAGACGCCCACTTTAAATTATTGTATTTCAAGCAGCTTTGAAATACAAATCGGAATCTTGTCATTGAATGGCCATCGACTCTGCGGGACGGTGTGGCTGTAGATGTCTGGCCACGCCGGAACGGTGGAAGGAGGAAAAAATGCCGTCAACGGTGAACAGACAAAAATGATGGGAAAACATTGACGGATAAAAGCAAACTGACGAATGACGAGGTAACCTTGATCTCCGCGTATTGCCTGCCAGCTACGCTTCACCGTATCCCACGTATCTTTTTGGTCAATATTTGTATGGATGGATGAGATCAGTCTCATCGTCTCCCGGCCCTTTTTCTCCCGTTGATGGCATAAATCAGGTCGGTTCAAAGCGGATGCCGTGAAAAACGGATGACGTGAGAAGCGGTGATCGTGGTGTCGTGAAAGGTGGACGGAATATCGAACGATAGAGGGAAGAAAACATTAGATTCGTCTCGGATAACTGTATCGATTTTAAATAGTCAGCGCGATTCATAGTGGTCATGGTATCAAATTATTAATAGGGGCCCCATCAGCCAAGAGAGAAAGCTAAAGTGTAGACAAAACGCACTTATGGTCTTATGTCTTAGACATTATGACATAACATCCCATCCGCTATGGACAAAATGCCCTGACGACAGACTGAACAAAATAGACAAAACACACTGATGGCACTCTAAACGAAAGAAATAGACGGGTGGAGACAACAGAGTAAACGGGAGAAATAGACAAGAGGAGGTAGATGAAAATACAGTTTTAAAAACGAGTAGGAATTTTAAAAGGAGTTTTAAATTTCATATAATTTCAAATTGGTTTAAATCACATCATTTTGTGGCGTAGAAAATTGGACAGTCTTGAGAAAAGAGAATTTCACGCTTAATTTAGACCTACTTTTGAGTTCCCCTACATTATTCATCCTTTAAAACAACATTTATGGGCCCTAAAAACCATCATTTTTGATCTAGAGGCCCATTTCACTTAAAAAATCATTTAAATCCCGACAAACAACACTCAATTTATTCATATCCCGAAAACCCACCTTCAAAAACCACTAGTGGGACCCATTTGCCACCTTGGGCGAATGAGTCCCCTCTGGTGGGACCCATTTGCCAAGAGTGGTGAATGAGTCCCTTTTGAGGGAAATTTCAATTAATTCAACTTAATTTTTCGGTGGATGTCGGCCTCTTAGGTCTAAATAATGGGAAAATTAGGTGTTGATGCCTATAAACACACATTTTAAGCCATTTTTCACATCTCTTAGTAATTTTTATAAAGCAATTTCAAAAGTTAAGTTTTGTGAATCTTCCACAACAAGTTTTATTTGAATTTTCTACAACAAAGTTGAAGCTTTAGGACATCAAACTAGGGTTTTTGCAGGTCTTCAAGCTCACTTCTTGACTAAGATTCAACATTGCAAAGAGTTGTTGATGGATGCCTATGGTGAATCATGGAGAAATTTAGGTTGAGGAGATGCAACTAGCCATCAAACCACACCTAAAGACTTATTTTCAAAGTGATTCCATCTTCCATCTTCTCTCTATCTTCAAACTTAAGGTTTGTATTACTTTTGCATGTCATTTACATCTATTTGATATGTTGTAGGGTTTTTAGGGTTGAAGTATTGCATCATTCAAATCACATTTGCACATCTTATTCTAGCACAATAGAATAGGGTTTTGACATACTTCAAATTTTCCTAGTCTTCAACACATTTAAGGCTAGGGTTTTATGCAATTTTTTATCCATTCAAGGTTTGATTACCCAACTAGGGGTTTGACCAAGGAAAACCCCCATTACACAACCAATTTTAAGTTGTTTTGCAAGAATTTTTTGAGATCCTAATTCAGGTTTCCATCAAGAAGTGTTGTACAGGTGTCAAGGTGCAGGTCTAAGATCTGAGTTTGCAAAAAATTGCAAGTGGAGTGATTCGCCATGGACGGTGAATGAGTCCCCCATGAGGTGACTTTCAAAGTTAAATGTAGATCCGGATACCTAGTGAGCAGAAACCAATTTTTGGGTAGAAAACCCTATCTTGGGATTGATTCGCCCAAGATGGTGAATGAGTCCCAGTCAACATAAAAGTCAAATTTACTAGATTTCCAAAGTGCTTTCCAGTCTTCATCAGTCTCACAGGTGCACACATTCTAAATTATAGCTTTCTGTTTAGTTTCATTTGTGTTTTATTCATCTTTCTAAGCTTTTTGCAAATGTCACTATGTTTTCAAACACTACATATTTATTAGTATTGCATTCATAATCAATAAATTTCATTGCTTAGTTGCACTTAGATCATTCTATTTAGTCATAATTCTATCTTGCATTCCTTTATTTGAGTGAACCACCTCAATTTTATGATTCTATCTCTCTCCTTTTAGGTGGAAGATCCTAAGAGTGCAAGAGAAGTCCATAGAAACCACAAAATTGATGGTTCATTTTGGTGAACCTACAAATAAAACATTATATCTTTCTGATTTGCATTTGCATTTGTATCCTAGGACTAAATTGTATTATCCTTTGCATTGTATTTGCATCCTAGGGCTTCTTAAAATTTCATTAGTGAAACTATCATTTACAGATCATTATTGTATTGCGTTTTATCAAATCATTTCAAAAATTATGCATTTTTAGTCTTTATCTGCATTGTATAGACCTGAACACATAAAGAAAACTCAAAAAAATTAGAAAAAACTTAAAAAAACCTATCCCGGGACTCATTTGCCACCTTGGGAAAATCAGTCTAAGTGCACTTTTTACATCAGTGTTTTTAGAATTCAGTTTCTTATTTTGCACTTTTCTATTTTCTACAATTCCTTTTCTGTTTTAGTTCAGTTACTTTCTGTTATCTAAATTAATTGCTTAAGCATTATTTCCTTTCATGGAATTTATGGATAGTCTTATTTTTTTGCATGTTTCCTTTTCAGAATTAGTTCCTAGTTCTTTTAAATCAGATTCGTCAACACATAAAAACAACAAAAAACAACAAACATAAAACCAACCTTTCAAACAAATGTTTCAATTTAGATATACTATCTCATCCAAACCTCTTATTAGTGATTATGTAGACAAGTTAGATGAAGTTCTTTAGGACTATATATCACCCACTTCATCCTCTAAAGCTTGTCATGAGAAGCCTAAACCAATTGACAATAACTTATCCCTCAAACCTTTTAGTAGTGATGACCTTGACTTTTTAGATGAATCCCTTCACAAATTCATCTCATCTACATTATCCACTAAGGTTTGTAATGACCAACCTACAACAAAGAACATTAATGTCTCCAAAGTTTTACATGAGCAACCTAAAACAATCAACTATAACTTACCCCTCAAACCTTTTAGTCGTAATGACTTGGATATGTTAGATGAAGCCTTTCAAGACTTTGTCTCATGTAAGTCATCCATTAAGGTTTGTTGCGAACAATCTAAAACTAAGGACATAACTTACATCCTTCTAATAAACCTAAGTTCACTCTATACCCACCTAAAACTAATGTGTTGTAGTAATCCAATACTATTACTATTGATCATACATATAATACCCGAAACAATCTGCAACCATTGCAATCAACCCCATCCTCTTTATCTTTACCGAATCCACCTAGTGCTCCTCACTTTCCTTCACACACAAAGGAGTATGATCTTGTTGAACAACTAAAGAATACTCCTGCCAAAATTTCACTTTGAGATTTACTTCAAAATTCATCAAATTACCACAATATTCTTCAAACAGCTTTACAACACATTACGGTTCCTCTTGGTACAACCCCGAATGATGTGGAAGCTTTAATACATGGAATGATTAAAGTTAATCTAGACATTACTTTCCATCAACATGAGATACCTCCTTTAGAATTGTGAAAACAAAATGAAGCCTTTATGATAATTGCTCAATTCAATTGAATAGGTATCAAAAGAACCCTTATTGATAATGATTCTGCCCTTAATTTTTGTAGTGTGAATCTCCTTGATATATTGTGTGTTGACAAGTCACAAATAAATCCTGATTCTGTATCCATTTGAGGATTTTACAATACAACAAAGCAACTACTCGGTATAATCACTTTGCCTATTACAGTTGTGGTGGCAACTATGCAAACTCCTATTCATGTCATGCCTTATGATATTTTGTATAATCTTTTAGGAAGACCATGGATTCATGAGATGAATGCAGTGCCTTTGACCCTTTATCGTATCATGAAATATGTCTATAACAACAACATTTATCAAGTTGAAATAGACCTCGTGCCTAAAAGTTGCTTGCACCTTGAAAAAGGATCTATAAGTCCTCTGAATACATTAATTCCCATATCTAATATAGAACCTATTGAAATTGAACAACAAGATGAGGAATCGGTCTCTAAATTATTTGGTGATGATTGTGGATCCTTAGAATTCACATCTTCATTTATTGGTGAATACATAATCACACAAAAGAAAGATGAGAAACAAGAACAACCAATTGTCATGTCAATTCAAAATTCCTACAAATATTCTCAAACATCTATCTCCTCTACTTTGGAAGAAAATACAACATATACAAGAAATTTTGATGAAATAGATTATCAACCTCCACCTAATCTGAAAGAAATGGAAAGATTTTACGGAAAAGGCTATGAACTTGTGAAATAATTGGGATATAACAGAAAAGGATGCATGAAGCATGAACAAGGTATTTGTGTCCCTATAGAACCTAATATACAAAAGACAAAAACTGGGTTAGGATATTCTTTTTCTAAAATGACAAAATCTACTCAACGATCATCTTTGAACATCAACACTATTACATGTCAACCAAAACACAAACTCACAATCAAACATCCTAAATTTCTTGATATGAACTTATCGCCATCATGGTAGTATGTTGACCATGATGAAATTCTAAAACAAATGTTAGGAGTTTATGATAATACATCCTCTACTACTCCCATGAAATAGGTTACTTTTGTTGTGATAATTACCAAGCAAAAAGATAGTGATATCACTGAAGAACCATATGATTCCAAAGTTCCTAAATCTAATGCACTCCCCTTAGGAGATACAATCAATGTGCCCATGGACATAGATGATAAAGACAAAGTTATTAAAATTTGGAAGTGCCTTGACGATTAAGAACAAGAGGATACTACAAATTTACTTCATGATTTTCCTAAAAATTTTGCTCAGAAATATTTTGATATGCCAGGAATTGACCCCAAAATTATGACACACAACATCATTCTTGCTGAAAATGTACCCTAACATAGCCTTGCATGTTAAATTAGAGCTTGAAAAAATCCTTGATGTGAGTTTCATTCACCCTCTTGATTATTCTCCTTGGATCTCAAATATTGTCATAGTTGGTAAACCTGATAATCATATTAGGGTATGCAAGGATTTTCACGATTTGAATAAAGCCTCTTTAAAAGATGACTTTTTGTTTCCTAATATAGACACGATCGTGGATTCAACTACTGGACATGCTTTGTTGTCATTGATGGATGTATTTTTTGGTTATAATCACATCCTTATCAATCTTTAAGATCAATACAAAACTGCATTTGCAATTTTTTGGGAAACGTTTTGTTGGGTTGTGATGCTTTTCGGTTTAAAGTTCATGTCAGTGCAACTTATGAAAGAGAAATGACCTTGATATTTCACAATTACATACATAAAATATTGGAAGATTATGTTGATGTCAACATGCTTGCTAAATCCTTAATAAGAAAATGTTCGTTGGAAAATCTTTGAATGAATACGTAAATATAATTTGAGATTAAATCCAAAAAAGTTTTTTTTTGGTAAAATTTTGGGGTTTGTCATATCTCACAGAGGCATTAAGGTGGACACAAAGAAAATTGATGCCATTATTAACATGCCACCTCCTAAGAACATTTCTCAATTGCGCATGTTACAAGGTCGAATTCAAGCTATCCATCGTTTTGTTGCATCTTTAGCCAATCACACATTACCCTTCACACATATTCTCAAAAAGGATGTCCCTTTTATTAGGATGAGGATTGTAAATAGGCTTTTGAAAACTTAAAGGAATACCTCACAACTCCACTTGTTTTACAACCTACAATGCCAAACAAACCGTTTATCCTTTATATCACAGCATCAACCCATGCTCTTGGAGCATTATTGGCTCAATAAGACAATCATGGAAAAGAACATCCTATTTATTACATTAGTCAAACTTTAATCGATTATGAAACTAGATATTCAACAATTTAAAAATAATGCCTAGCTCTTTTATTCGCTACTAGTAAATTATGACAATATTTACTAAATGCTGAAATACAAGTCATAACAAAATGTGATCCCCTTAAGCATCTTTTTAATAGAACCGATCTCTCTAGATGCTTAGGTAAGTGGGTGATGTTTTTAACCAAGTTTTACCTTAAGTTTGTTTCCCAAAAAGCAATCAAAGGACAAGCCTTAACCGATCACTTAGTTGATGTCCCTTCTCCTCTTGCTTTACCTAATGATGACTCCTTTCCTGATGATAGTGTCTTGACCACCGATGTTAAAACATGGGAATTGTATTTCGATGGATCCAAGTGTCAAACAGGTTTTGATGTTGGAATGGTATTAATTCTTCCTGATGGAAAGCCTATTCCCTTGTCCTATAGATTAAATTTCCCATGTACAAATAACACAGCTGAGTATGAGGCATTAATCGTAGGATTGTGAGCTTCTTTAACCATGGGTTCTAAATATATCAAGATATTTGGTGATTCACAATTAGTAATCAAACAAATCAATGGGACATATCAAGCTAAACATGACAAATTAT